>JAPYZA010004860.1:0-12937 GCA_030522685.1 Eupelmus azureus | reverse complement strand
AATAGGAAATTCGTTTTTGGTTTGGTAATACGATCGTGTAGGTTCGGGCGAGAAAGAGCGCAGTACTATCACAGAAAAGTCTATTAATCAAAATACCCAAACACATGAGAAACGAATCTCCTCCATCCTATACCCATACCAACTTTTCACGAAAACTAAAGAGCCAGCGATCGACAAAAAAGCCACAAAAACCACGCCGCGAAGAAAAAAAAGAACAAGCTCAGAAACACGGCCGATTCTCAACGTCGATACACCCAAAAAAAAGAGAGAAGCGTATAGACACCGAAAAGGAGAGAATAAAGAAAGAGCGAGAGCCTCGGCAAGGCGCGATTGGTCGTGGAGGGCGTCGACTATAGCGCGGCCCGAGGCGAGCGCGCGGGCTGCGCAGGTGGAAACCCCCTCCTCTCTTTGTCCGTCAATTAGTTACGTCGCTCCTCTTCCTTTTTTTTCGTACCTGGCTCTCTGCTCTCGGGGGCTCGAGGATCGTCGCCGTCGGCCGGGAAACGTAGTGTGTGTATGGACGGGAGAGAGGCTTTTTTGACGATTCACGCCTGGGAAAGGCGCCGATCGGCTTTTCCGCGTGCGCAGACGCGCGAGCGGTATAATTAAAAAGTGTGTGTGGGTGAAGAGGATGCGGTGAGGGATGGAGTTAATTGAGATGGTTATCGCGTTGGTTGACGATCTGTGCTTTGGCTCGCGGGGATGCGGAGGATGATGGGAGAGAGGAGCAGGATTTTGGTCGGATGGTTTTTTAGCGATGGTTAATGGGGTGAATGAGGTGCATATGTGTCTGGGTGCATGAGTGGGTAGAGATTTTTTTTTAATGGTCGGAGAAGGTTTAGCTATGAAGTAGAACTGTGGGAACGAAGGTTTATGACAAAAAATTATGAAGTTTAAGATACATTAGTAACAGTCAGAGTAGTAATGCCTTTTATGTACTCATTTACGTACATATATTAACAATTGCTTACTAAAAAAATACTAAAATATATTTTAGTACTATAAAATACGAAGAGAGAAAAAACATATACCATAAGAATAAGTTTGAATATTGCAGAGTGTCCATACAGTCACTATTTTACTTACAATTTCATTATTTGCCTAATTTTGTCTCCGAGTAAATAATCACTGTACACTACTCAGAAGCACAATAAAATAACAAAAAATCTCTGCAAAATTCAAACCTAACCCCCACCCCCACAAAAACCACCCTAACCACCCATCACCATTACAGGCGAGTACATCCTAAACTCGGACGGCGAGTCCGGCGAGGGCCAGGGCGCGTCCAGCAGCTCGGACAGCAGCCAGCCCGCGGTCGGCGACGACGAGGAGGAGCAGCGACTGCTTGGCGAGGCTGGCTTGGGCCTCGGCACCGTCGACGAGCTCGTCGGCCTCGGCGAGGACTCGCTCGGTCTGAGCGACAGCTTGGGCCTTGAAAATGACTTCACCTCGGAGCTGCTCGGCGACAGCTGCCTCCTAGACGGCTGCGCTGCCGTCGTCGGCTTCCTCGGCAACGACTCGCTCGGCCTGCCCGACAGCTTCAATCTCGAGGAGGCTCTGCAGCTCGTCGGCCTCGATGAGGTCGAACTCGAGGTCAGTGGCGAACTATTTTATTATTGAAATTAGTTTTTTTTTATTATTGCATTGGTTAAAAGAGCCTTGGATTCTCGTCTGAAATTACTGACCAGAATCCAAAATTAAACTGATTTCAACAATACTTATATACAATCTTCTTCTTAAGTTAAAACTATAATAACTCGCTTATAGAAGAAAAAAATATATTTGAGATTCACTTTTGAAATAGCATCTAGCTACTTTGACAAGTTCGACAGAAGTAGCTCCTCTCTATCTTAAAAGTCGAATCACTAAACATTTCACCCGTACCTTTCCTCTAAAAAACACAAAATTCTCAAAAAAAAGAAACTCTCTAACACGATCAACTTTGTCCCCAACCCACCACCCCCCACGCAGAAGCCGGAGGTAAAGAAGAAGAAGGATAAGAAGAAGCCTGCCGAGGATACCGAGGTAGCAGGAGCTTCAGGCTCGACTCATAGCGAGTCGCGCGCCTCGAGCGTCGACGAGGACGACGACGACGACGACGACGAGGAGGAGGAGGAGGAAGACGGCGAGGCTAGCTCTGCCAAAGGAGAGAACGCCGACAATATGATTCACACGCCGCAGTACCACCACCCTCATCATCCCCATCACCGCTCGTTCCAGGTAGGCGCTAATGTTGTTCTTCTATACTTTGTTTCCGCCGCGCGCACCTGACGCTCTTGTGCATCTGCGCTGGAGTTGAATTTTTGAAAGCTGGTTTGTAGGATAGTTGCGGGATGTATGGTTAGGGGATTGGACGGTTTCGAGCCGTTAGAAGTGAGCTGTTGGAGTGTAGTTTTTTAAAAGATCTTTGGGTGAATTAACGAGAGGCTGCGTAAAATGTATTTTGTAATCATTATTATTTAATAACATTAGAAGCCCAGTTTTTATACGCTACATGTAATCGAAACAATTCAAAATTACGACGCTTCGTTAGCACAATCAGCGGAAACACCGCAACCTCGCTACACACACAAGAAACAAAAACATCCTCGCCACGTACATTGACAGGCTCAACAACAATAAATACCAATCACTCCTAAAAACCATCTTTCCATCTCCACCAGCACTCCCCAACATTAGCAACATTAAAACAAAAACCCCAGCACAATCCAGCCCACAACAACAACAGCGCCCAAAGCCGCAAACTGCAACTCGGCGCGCTTTTTTCCCTCCTCGGCGTAAAAGCCAGGCCTCGGCTAGTGAAAAGACGCGAGTAATAAGGGGTTCGCTGAATGAGGTTTTGATATACGAAGTAGAAAAGCCGGCCGCTCGCTCGCGCGCGAGCCCAGAGAGATAAGAGAGGGATAGACGCGCGCGGTGAAAAGGCGGATAGCCGCTCGGCGCAGTTAGAGCGGCGTTTACGGTCCATAAACGGGACGTACGGTTATTTACTGCAGCTCGCGGAGTCCGCACCCAGCAATTATCCCTCGTAACCGCCGTCTCTTAATGCAACCAACGCCGCACGACGGATGTTACATGTGTAACTCCTCGATGCGGCGAGTATACTTTTCGACGAAATTAATGCCGGGACGCCAGAGCTCTTCCGCTCGTGCGACGAGCTTCGAGGTTTTTTTTTCTCGCGAATTTCGCGAGGCCCCCTGCGAGATGCGGGAGTTGGTTTTTTTGGGTTTTTTTGAGTGAGGATTTGAGGTTGGGTTATGGGTTTTTAGGTTTGATTTGGGAAAATGTAAGCGGTGGGATTGGGTGAACGGATTTTTGGTGGTTATGCTTGCCGTCGGATCGCTGCCGCTTTTGATGATTCGTGATTCTCATTCTATTATTTGATTTTCTACTCCGGTAAACATTTTAGAACTGCTTATTTTGATATATAAATAATTTTTAAATTTAATCTAGACTTGTTTATTAAAACAGACTAAACAGTCAGTCACAAAAACCTTCACAATCACAAAAACCAGTAGCTCAATATTTGCCGTCGGACCGCCACAGCGACCCTTAAATTTCTTAACCCAACTGCTTAACTCTTTTAATATTCAAAAAATTGAAAAAAAATTAACGATTCCGTCTGAACTTGCCAGTACTATTTCACTTCCTCAAGAGGAAAGTGCTGAATTAAAAAACTACGCTTTCGAATTCAAGGCGAAAATTTCACATGAAGCCGTTGTTCAAGCTGACTTTAGAAAGTTAGTTTTCGCGCTCTGCACTACAATTATGCGATTGCCGGAGCTCTGTATTTAACATAGCATAAATTTGTATTAATTCATTCAATGTCGAAAATACGCGTTACAAAATCTCAACTCAGTGGACTATATTTCGCATCCGCGAATGGAGCATCGATTCCGTTCAGACACGTGAGAGCTTAGCAAAAAGTTCTAAAATTACAATAAATGACAGCTAATTTGCCTTAATAATACCCTGACGCGAAGGCGGATTTTTTTCCATCAAGCCGCAAAACATTGTATCGGCCAAGTATATACATCTCCAGATAAGTCCCAACGGAAAAAGTATCAAAACCCAGCTCACCGTTTCCCCATCTGAAAACACTTCTCATTAACAAACTCTAATAACAACCTCTACAACACAACAGTAAAACACATCACCGTAACAATCCCGCTCTTAAAATCCCCGCTAAATCCAGCTCATTAAGCCCAACAATAATCTCCTCTCCGTTTCCTACAAAAAAAAAGAAATAAACGACGAAGAAGCAGCCGACGACAACGAAACGAATCGCAGTTGCGCGAAACGGAAAAGCAGCTCCCGTCGACAATCAAGCCGGCAGCATCATCGCAAACCGCCTGGAAAATGGCAAACAGTAGTGTGCCCCGGCGATCGTAAATCCCGGCAATAAACAACTATTAGTAGCTCTCCGCGTCTGCACTTGGGGAGTTATGCAAGTAGCGTCCGCGGGGATTATATTTTTACGAGCGCGGAGCTCGCGCTGATTGTAATTGTCGCCGTGGATCGGGCCGATCGTATATATATATAAGAGCTGGCCAGCGGTGCGTTGGGTATGTGTATAGGTTTGAGCTAACGTCTTCCGCGTCGTGGCCTCGGGACATGCGACGGCTGGAGACGAGCGCGCTTTTTCGACATATGTATATGTACACGAGCGCGCGCGCGCGTGTCATTATGGTCGGGAAAAACACTTTGTACGACTGTTTTTTAGTTTCTTTGATTTGGACTTTTTGCGGGACGTTTATTGCCAATTGCACTAATTAGTTTGATGAATGGGAATTTGAATGCTGGCCGATAGAGTGTATGTGTGTGGAGAATAAAATATTATTGGATAGCGATGTTGGCTGGTTTCGCTTTTGCGTTTTGCGCAATGGCGAAACGATATTGAGACAGTAGTAAATGCAAATAGTTTTAATTATTGCGTCGTTAATATGATTTATTTACTGAATGTCAAGTATTGAAAATTATTTCTCGTAAAATTGAAAATAGTGTTTCTTTACTTTTTGTGTAGGAAAAATTAAAGTTATTTTATATATAATTAGTTTTTTTTTCGTAACATGCACATTGTAACGTTTTATCTGTCTAATACCAGCGGCAATTTTTCTATGGGAAGCTAAAATATTTGATATTCTTTTGTTTTGCGCCTTTCTGAATTCTCGTAATGCCGATCGTGGGAACATGTTATATTTAAGCTTCGAACAAAAGGTTTTGAAGGAGTAGTTTTTAAGTGCTGTAAATAAACGCCGAATATAATTTATTCCACTAGACATTATAGTTGGAATCTGTTAATTCTCACCAGTTTGCGTTTAATTAACTCATCCCAGTTTGAAATGAAACTTTGCTTGCAGGCCGATTTCTTTATAGCTATTTCAAAAACTTGTTATTCTTTTCGTAAAACAAAATGTATTTTGAGTGCAAGCAAGATAAAGTGATAATACTAAATTTCGAAATTAACATTCGCTTCGTTTGTAAAAGGTTTAAATCTTCAATCTTATAAAAATATAAGATCATTATTTTGCCATCTAAACAAAAATCAACTACAACAGATCGCCTCCAATTAACAAAACTAAATAGCCACTCAAAACACAAAAGAACAAACACTCATAAAAAAAAACTATAAAAATTGAAATAAACGCGATCGTTACAGCTCCAACTCGCTGCAAACAATACACACACACACATACACTTCTCCGCAAAAGATCTAGAGAGCGCGCTGGTTCTCTCGCGGCCTGTAAAAAGTCGCGAGGGAAACCGCGAACTTAGCGCGGCCTAAGTGGCTAGTATGGCCCCTCGGGGCGAAGTAGGCCCGTAATTCTCTCGTTCCGTGTTCCGTCATACGCGCGCGACCACAAATCAAACTCGGCTCTCCCCCTTTCGCCCGAGAGCCATCGGAGCTGCGCCATTTTTTTTTCTTTCTTCTTCGCCGAGGCCCGATGTGTGCCAGAGATACAGACGCGCGACTATTTTCGCGCGATTCAGGAGCGTTTCGGCTCTGGTTTGCACTTTTACTTTAGGTTGGTGCAAAAAAGTATCGGTAAGAGGACCGGTATGGTAAAATCGTCGCTGGTGCGAAAGCGCGACCGCCGATGGAAAAAATAGCTCGGGTTGGGTGACCGGTATTGTGAAGCGATATTGGTGTGATATCGATGACGCCGATTGCGGTTGGATGATCGGTATCGCTCCATTATACTGATAATCGGAGCAAATGCAAATTTTCAGGTTCTTCACTTTCGTTTAGGCGTAAAAAAAATTAGAAACTGAAATTGGTTAGTGGTCTCAATGGGAAATTCAAATTAGCAGAATGGTTGTTTTCTTTTTTTTACGTGTTGAATCGGTAACGTCATTAGGATCGGTATTACTTAATAGGGGGAAAAAAGTTCTTTGTTAATTGTAAAGCATGCAAATCATTTTCGAAATCACACTAATCACGCAGCGTGACAATGACCTAAGCCGTTAAGCGCTCTCTATTTCTGTCTCTCTCCTGCTCTTTATGCTTTTATTATTACGTCTGTGTATACGTCCAGCTCTTTGTTATCGGCTCGCTGTCGCATTATTCCCTCTCAGCTATAAATTTTCTCTAATTGTGTTAAATTTGTATCAATTATCACCGCTTCACGAGAAATCCGCCTTCTTAAACAATTTATCAACCTACCATTACCAACCCTAGATCTTTAACGTTCTTAATAAAACACCTAATTCAAAAACGCATCCACCACTAAAACCCACAACTTTCCAAACCAAAAAAATTCCATCCCACCTTTCCCCCGTTCAAAATTCAATTTTCCAAAAAATTCCACCCCCTACAGTCACGCCGATCATCGATCAATCCTCTCTGCCGATCGATCCCCCGTGACGTAACCCTCGCGCACCGCACGTGGACAGATCCTGCACCTGAGCTCTCGGCTCTCGCTCCGTCCGCGTCACTCCCAGCCAATCGGCTCCGTCGGATCTCTCTTAGCTCTCCCCCCTTCTCCTCTCGGACTTCTCGAGGATCGGCCGGCCAAGAGGGATCCTCGTGCGCGCCGCGCGACACACTCGTCCGTGCGACGCGCGCGCGCGATCAAGTCCGTTTCGTACGTCTCGATCTTTTCGGTACTGTATGCATACGCACTGACCTGGTGATGTGCTTTGATTGGACGAGGGTGCTGATGCCGGTGGATTCGAGTAGCTGGTGACTTGTGTCGAGCGAGGGTACACAGTGCTGGAGATGGAATTGTGACGCTGGTGTGTTAGTACTGTAGCTCGAGGTGGGACGCAATAGTGGCTTATAATTATTCGTTACATATGAACGACGTCCAGCAAGCCATCTTCAAGCCGCACTACGCGACCGCGATCGCAGATCAGCCAGCGAGCGCAGAATGTTGGAGTCTCGTTGTCGACGAAGGACTGCTGCAGGTAGAAATATTGGTTATTGAGAGGATGGTTTTAGTGGTAGTTTGATATTATTGTTCTTTTTTTTGGTTGTAAAATAGTGGAAGTATGAGAGAATTTTAAAGAAGGTTTAGTGTAATGTCTCAGCGGTGAATTTTCTATTCGCTTACAATCGTGTGTATGACTGACATTTACCTTTTGTCTGTGATTGACTCAGAACTAGCTGTTTTTCTATCATTATGTAAGGCTCCGGTAAACCGGTAAAATGATTAATATATAAGAATTAAGGTTAAAGAGTGATCGAATCAACGAAAGGTTTAATTTAGAATGCGCGCAAAATATCGTCAATGTCAAAACTAACGCTTCTGGCGATTTTATTTTTGCGCGTTGATCGTTGAGGAAAATCGCGGCTGCGAAAATTTGACATCATTCGGAAAAAATAAGACATTAATTACCGTCTAAAAGTAAAAAAATGTTAATTTAAAGTTTTTCTTTTCGCAACAGAAAACACAATTATGCTGTCACTTAGAACGCGGCGCAGGCGAATAAATGAAATTATTCACGAGCGCTTTTTGTGTGCCTATAAAAATCACAAACAACATTTTTCAAACCTATAAAATTCCCCGCATAATTTCAACTATGAACACAGTGTTGCAAGTAAAATCAAACTTTTCAAAATTTTCGTTATCCATAAATTTCATTCGACATACAAAATAGCGGTGCTCTCGACCATTAACTAAGCGACTGGTAATTTAAAATGACAGCGATCAGCGTTTCAGAAAAAATTACTAGTTAAAATTACGTGCGGTATATAAATAAACACCATAATAAATTACAAGGCTATGCATTAACTTGAAAGTATTTCGCTGTGTAAGCTTATGAGCACTCGCAGATACACACACTTACATACACACACCCAAACACACAGCCTAAGATGTAATTTAAATATCAATCAAAAAAAAACTCACGCACCACATTTTTTTCTCATGCAAGTTCTCATATATTTATTTAATCCTTAAACAAAAAAAACTTGCCCAAACACTTACACACATGCACTCGCCCGTGCGTGAAAGCGCCAAAATGCACACAATGAGCCAGCGCAGGTGAAAGTTCCAGCGTATAAGTTGGTACATATATACACACTAAAAAAAAAAAAAAATGAAAAACGGATGGACGGACAGGCAGGACCTCGGGCAATTATTGTTATCCTACTTGCCGTTGTCCTCTTGCACCTGAAAATACACTTGCACGCGTTCGCGCGCTCGGCTTTTGAATGCATTTTTTGGGTCGTCTACTTAACTTTTTTTTATGGCTCGCGAAAATTTCATCTGGAGCCGGCGCGCAGTTGCACAACGCTCGTGATTTAGTTGGCTCTTGCTGGCCCAGTGCGCTAGAAAGATTTTATTTTTTTTATTTATATTTGGCTTAATTGACTGCGCGCGATATCATTAGTCTTGACGTTGCTGCTATTAAATTGTAAGGATGTTGGTGAGGCCGGTTGCGTGCGTTTAAAAATAAAATTGAAATTCTAATAGTGCACGCGTATAACGCGGCCTTTAAATGGTGTATAATAATTATTAGATTTTTTTATTGATGGATTTTCGCGGGTTTGGAAAAAAATCTTTGTAATTGGATTTTTTAGCATAAAAATACTGGATTAATTTTCCATATTATAATCAAGCTGAATTGATCGAAATCTAATGTAAAAAATTCAAGCAATTAATCATATCACTTGAAAGTCCATCTTGATTTTCCAGATGCATTTAGTAATTGATTGTTATTACGCAAGAGGAACAATTAAATTACAAATTCAGAATTAATTCGGCGTTATATTATAATGCTTATAAAATATTTTTCCAAGGAAGCGCTTCGGAAAACGTATTCGTCTTTGATTATACGTATACGAGTGTTCGCGAGAGCGTAAATGTCCATCACTGTTGCTCCTTTTTTTGTGCCTCTCATTTACTATGACACGCGAAAGTCGCATGATTTATTCATCGGCGCGCGCGTGTGTGTGTGTGTATATTCTATATTTAATTGATCCTTTTTTTCTTATGCAAAAACGATGAGCTCTTCGTCCATTCCGGAATTAAAAGGGGTTTTTGCATAGGAAAAATAATTGATAAACCATCATTTTTCTAAATTATAGAATTGAATTGTTATTGTTTTTAGTTGTTTAATGATAAATAGAAGATGAAAAACGATTGATGGCAATTTAAATGTCCATTATTTAATCTATCATAATCCATGTATTTAAAAAAATTGTATTATTATTTATTAGCATTTGAAGGTCGCGATATGACTAGTTTTTTTAAATAGTTTTATCGTATAAACGATCGTTTACAAATACTTAAAATATTCCTAGACTGTCAATATTAATCACATCATTCGATGTATTAATTTAGTATTGAACTAATAATTTTTGCGAGTATTAAAAATTTTTTAATTAATTGAAAGTAATTGTTTTAAAGCGGGTCAACGAGAGCTAAACAAAAGAAGCAATTAATCCCGACTATGATAAAGGTCACATAACACACTGTAACATAACTTTAAACACTTTATCAGGCCCGATCTAAGATCAATCTGTCACCCTTCTCGCGTCACATGATGGATGATTTTATGCACGTACCAAAATGAAAAATCACTTTTTCGTTCAGAATCTCAAAGACTATAAATTACAAGTCGAGTGTTAAAGCGACAAAGTCAAAGCCCTCCATAACTGTAAAACCATCCAACACTACCACAATATCGATCCAATATCACCACAACCAAAAATTTTCGCCTAATACAAAAAAATCCAAGATCCTCCTATATACACTCAAGCAAGGCCTGCTCCGTCTCCACAATACGTACGCAATCCCAAGGCCTCTCGGCAAAACTCTAAGGTTCTCCGCGACGATAACACGTTTCAGGTACGCGCTTATACATACACACACACAGCCGCGCACTTAGCGCTCGGCTCGCGCTCTCCTAAGGTAGCAATTACAGGTGGCCGAGGGTCAGTGTTAATACGACACTCGCGTGAGAGAGTCCAAGTCCAAAAATGACACGTTGCGCCTCACTTGCGTAAGGCCCGCGCGCTCGTGTACTTCCAGACGTTTTGTTGGAGCGCGAGGTGAGGCGAGGAGAGGAGAAAATAAACGACGGAAAAGGGAGGATGCGCTTTGCTGCTTTTTAAAGGACGCGCGAGTGAGCTTTAAATAGTGTTTTTGATCGTAAGCGAGGTTAATGCCTGTATGTGTCTTTTGAGATTGAGGAGTAATGCTTCTTCTCGTGCTTTTGCCGAGCGGATTTTAAAGCTTCTTAATGTAGGCCAACGTTAGCCTCGCCAAAAGGAAAAATCCTCCCTGACAATCACTCCAGCATCCGATTTCACAAAACACAATGCAAACAGCACACAGCGTCACTCAATCCCCCCTTGCAAAATTTACGCACCTCTCTCTTTACGGCAAAGGCAAAAATCTCTCTGCTTTACGAGAGCGCGCGAGCGCGGATCCTCCTAATGTCGCGCGTACAAATCAGCCTCGAAATTTACGGCTTCGTCAAAGCTCGGCGCGCGCGCGCGGCACAAATTTTCTCTCCCGCAGCCCCGGAAGACTCGCGCCAAGAGAGAGAGAGAGAGAGAGGATACATTGAGGAAGAGCGCGATAAATCGCGCGCGGCCCGTCGTAAAAGTCCGTGGATAAGCGCGAGGCTCTGGCTCTTGGCTCTGTTCTGCTGCGCGCCTCCTGGTAGCTCCGAGTAGCGCACGATTATTATTATATATACCGTAAACGGGAGGCTGCGAGGCTGATTGTTGTTGGGCTAACCTTTGCCGCGCGATAAATAAAATCTGTACGTTGATTCTGCAGCTATTTGCTGCGAGCCTCTGGTTTAGTATGCTACGACGAGTGGCTTACGGGATTTTCTGGATTTTTGGTTTGGTTTCTTTTTTTTCGGGAAGGTTGCGCGCTCGGTTTTGAAGAGCGACAAAATTCGTCGATGATGGAGCGGTAAATCAATCACGTTTTCACGCTTCTGCAATAAAAGCAGCATAGCGGCAAACAAATCGTCAAGCCCATCAGGAGCCGTCCGCAGAAACCGCGAGTAAATTAATTTCAGGCCCCGCATTCACAATCCACTCTCTCGGACCTCGTAAATTTAAGTCTCAGTGCCGCCCGTAGCTTCTGTGTCCCCACAACAGGCCCGGGCGTTTTGACAGGCGCGCTGCCGCCTACGTCTCCTTAAGTCGTAATTAAGTGGTCGGCCGCGCGGATTAGCTGAAGCTGGGCCCCGAAAATCGTGCTGGCCTCGTTGCTTCGCGGCTTCGAGGCGGCGCACTTGTCCCAGCGGGGGCAGCCCGGAGAGGTAGTTTATAGGCGAGCTGAGGATTTTTGAAAGGAGAGGAGCGAGTCAACTCTGAGTCGGGATTTAGATGGAGGTGGGAAGATTGTTGGGGAAATCTGGAGCAGGTTGGAGGTGATAAGCGGCGTTTTTCGGTTTTGGGTTTGTTGATTTTGGGGATTTTGGGGGTTGTGGTGGATATTGCGTGGTGGAGGATTTTGTGGTTGGTTAAAGGTTGGATAAGAGGACAGGTTTGCGTAGTTCTTAGGTAAAATTCGATGTTTATAAACTGTAATTTTAAACTAATTTTTAACTGCGTAGCTGATTTTCTCTTGTTAAATTTGAACGTATTTTCTACTGTATATACGACTTTGAAAAAATCCTCGTTTTATAAATGTTTATTTTTTAATTTGAATAATTTAGTTGAATCGATTTTGAAATAATTAACAATACTTTCATCGTAATCTATAAAATGATTTTCCACCATTCAAATACCATATAAATTCTTCCTACAAAATCTATAATACTCAAACGATCACGCAAGATCAATCAATAACGCAGAAACACCGAGGCACTTTGAAACACTCAAAACACCATAAACCATTCGCAAAGCGCAATGGATTACCCTCTCTGAACGACAATAATCGAAAAGTCAAGCGCGACCATCGCAGCATCCTACACTCGCGAGCGCACACTGATTGTCTGTCTTTCTCTCTCTCTCTCCGCGCTCTGACTCGCGCTGAAAAATAAATGATCGCACCTCGTCATCGCGCCCAAAGGGATTGCATTTATTTCTTATTACGACTTCCGCGCATCACGAAATCACCTACGGCTCCGCGCGACCTTCTTGGCAATTTTCGCATTTTCATTATAATGCGATTGTCGCTCGCGCGATTATTTTGTGAAAATTCGCCGGACGCGGACGTGGAGTGAATGTCAAGAGGCTTTTTAAAGGTGCTGCATGCTGCGTGGTTGTATAAGTTGGTGGACTATGTTGGCTTTGTAATTTCGTTGGTGACAATGAGGGATTTTGTCATTAGGCGTTTGTTTGGTTATCTCGGCGATTCATTATCGACGTAATTCGCTGCGTTGAAATCGTAGCTGTAATTTTAATATTGTATTAATATTGAGTCAATACAATAATTTATTTATAATAACAAAACAAAGTGGCTAAGAATCTTTCAAAATACATTTTGATTCTCTAAAAAAAAAAACCAGCACAACTACAATA
>JAPYZA010004859.1:0-12938 GCA_030522685.1 Eupelmus azureus | reverse complement strand
TTTTTTGGTTTTTTATTTCGACTGACTCTAGCTCCGACCGGGTTACAACCTCGCAGATACACGCTCGCTTATAAGAGACTGTTTTGTTTTTTTCATTCCCTTTTATTCTTTCTATAGTCAAACTTTTATAATTTTTTGGATTTACTTTTATCGTTTTTGTTTAATTATTAGTTTTTTTTTTTTGTTAAATCTTAATTCTGCGTTTGCTTTGCCTTTAATTCATATTAGTAATGTTATTTTTTTTGTTTATTTATTTACTCTTTGCTTTATCCTCGACGAGCTTAGTTAACTAGTGTGGCTAAATTGACGTGTTTGTTTTTTTTTAATATCGAAGATCGCGATCGTAGCTCCTCTTCGATCTTCGCTCTCGCGCTTTCTCTTCTCTCTTTTTTACTTTTCGCTTACGAACTACAGACATTTCTTCAATAACACGCGGCATGCATTTTCATCTTAACCCCCCCTTAATTATCGACCCTTTTCCTTTAGTATCCTGAGAAACTCTCAGCATCTCCCCTCCCTCTATTCTTTCCTTTTTCATGCGGGCACTGCAGTACATACTGATTCGGTTAATCCCTCAGCGATCTCCCACTTTATTCCATACTTTACTTCGCGTACTCATAATTTCTTTCTCGCCCCTCATAAAACAGGCGAGCATCCGTTATAATTACTCTCTCAATATACTTTGTTGCTCTTTCCGCCTCGATGCACTTTTCAGTCTTTAATGCGCACGCTCGGCCATCATACATCTCGTGATTCGTCTCGCGCCGGGGCCACATCGGGGCGGCGTGATAAAGGCGGCCTGGCGCTTTATAGAAAAAAAAAAGAAGTCGCAGACGCGCGTCCGCCCTCCTACGTTTCTGCCCCCGGCGCTTCGGTCTCATCTTTGGCTGCTGCTGCTGCGTGTGGCTCGCGAAGAGAATGTAGTCTTCTTTCTCGAGTTGCACGCGGGAGTTGTTTGACTCGTCGCTCTCGGCGTCGCGAGGTGGCTGCCTGGCCGCTTACTTGGCCTCCTCGAGCAGGACGAGGTCGTCGGCGACGACGTCGCTGATGTGCAGGTAGATGATCCAGTACATCAGGTTGAAGCAGACGAAGCAGACCGGAAAGACGATGCGAGAGTACTTGTCGATGTCCGACGGCGTTATGCCTGCAAGTTATAGGGTTCGTTATGTAGAGAGGCTGGGTTTTGGGTTGGCAGTTGTTTGGTTATGCAGAAAAAGGTTGATTCAACAGGGCATTCACGTAATTTAATTCCGGAACTTCACGTTTTTTTTTGAGGCGTTAAGAGAGTTAAGATAGAGCGGGAGATTGTTTTTTCCCCATTGTAAGAAGGTATTAAGAAGAAAGAAAGAGAGTACGGAGATTACGAAATTCAGTGGTGAAGTTCTGGGATTAAATTGTCTAAAAATGTATGTGGCGATGAAGCATTGACACTGAGTAAATGTAATCTAGATCTAACATATTGATGAGCGGTGAATGAATAATATTATTTGAGCCAAACTTAGGTATACGTCTGATATAAACATATTTGTTAGCTACAAATAAATCGTTTACCCAGTATAGTATGTTTTGTTGGCTTTGGAAAAGTCTGAAGTGCAGAATGGGCGTCCTCTTGAGCTAAGAGAAAAAATTCCAGAAACAGGCTTATTGTACAAATATAACCCCTTCAATTGGCAATGTGTCGATTCGGACACATTTTCTATTTAAAAAACTCATATTATTTATTATTTTCTTAAAAAAAGTAACTGGATTAAGGAAGTTAAAATCGATTATATTCACATGACAGTAGGTTTGAGAAGAGTATTCATGCAATATTTCGTGATGATAACACAAAAAGTATTTTTTGTTAAATTACTTTCTTCAAAATAATTGTAGAGGTTATTTCAAGGGTACATCCAGAATACTCGATGTCGTATAAAAAAGAATTTTTTTTCGGTGAATCAAGTCGTTTATTTTATAGTAATATGCTTATTGGAGTGGTTAATGTATTTCCAGTTTTTGATTTTCAGAATACAACTTTCATGACTTTCTCACTAGTGTTACTTTTTGTCAATCAATATTCAAAGGTTTACTGTAATAAGTATATTATTGTATTTTTAAATTTTAACACTCAAATTGTAGCTAATCTTACAACTGTAAAACAAATTCGCTGTGTGTTCGAGGCTGAAGGGGACAAGAAAATATAAAGCATTGTTCAGAGTGGTAAAAATTTGTACCCCGATTAGATTAACTCAAGTACAGATTTACGTATAGCAACCTAAAAACACATGTGAAAATATTAGGTTTAGTATAAAAATGTTAAAGCGTTTATTAGTGTTTTAGTTTATATTATATTTATATTAGATTTATATTTCTTTATAGTGTACTAAAAAAACATAAAAAATAAAAAAGCAACAGAAAATAAATCTATTGTTCTGTATTGTTATATTAGGTATAGAATTTTAGAAGTTTGCCATATGATACCATATCAATTTTTCGGCATCAGTTTATTTGTGGATAGCGGGAGGGTTTATGCACATAGCGAATAGGATGATAAAAAAATATAGATACACTTGAATAATTGTTTTTTCTAATCTAGAGTAAAAAATGTGGGTTTCGATTGAAAGAAAAACCATAGTTTATCTATACAATAAAGGTCTAATTTAAAGACCATTTTCATTATCAACTTTGATTTTATTAAGTAATGGAAATTAATATTTTTATTTAAACAATCGAAAGATGATGATTTAGGTGTATTCGTACGTTTAGAACACCCAGTATATATGCACTACAAAATATTTTCTATTTAATAAATACGATAAATTAAGTTAATGGTGCATGTTCTAGGTTGTATATTATTTACTATACATACAAAATATACTTTTGTAATGTAGGGGAAAACATACTGCTGAATGAGGTTTACAATCAAAATTTGGACAAAGGAGACTAGAATAAAGAAAGAAATATTTTACACAATGATTAATAAATAATCTTTTAATGTTAAATATAAATGATGTAATATTGTAAAAAAAATGTTTGTATTATTAAACAGTATGAATAAATATAATATTCTTAAAAAGAAAAGAAATAATCAAAATAAGTAACTACTATTAAGAAGATATAATAGTGCAAGTGCTTTAAAGATTTTAATAATAATTAAAATTATATTATTTTTATAATTTTGTTTATTTAGAAGAATATTAAGTTTTTATCACTAAAAAACTGTAAAGATACAATAATTAATATCTTTTGAGGAGAATGAATAGCTTTTTCGATTAAAAAATGATTAATACGAATGATTTGCAAAACACATATAATATAGACTTACATTTTTCATGCAAGGGGAAACTTTAAAATATTGACTGACAGGATTCTACTTGTGAGAAATTTATTTTTTAACATTTAAAATTTTTCGGAGGATCTACAGTAATAACAACAACAAAAAATGGAAAATGTCTGAACCACTCTAATGCTTAAAGTGTTAAATAGTATTGGAAATATTAATAAATGAGAACAATTAAAAAAAAAAATTCTCATTGTCATAAAATATTAAGCATGGATTTTCTGAAAATTTTTCAAAAAGCGCTAATTTGCAAATAAAATTAGCAGATACTATTGCTTTTGTAATCTTTTTGATTAGAATGCTATTTAAAGAAGCATTTTTAGAATACTAAACTCACTAATACTACAAAATATTTTAAAATTAAATAGTATGCCAGATCAAAGGTTGTTAATTTAACCACAAAAAAATTTTTAATGAGTTTTAATAGAGATAAATAATGACATCAAGACGTGGTTGAAAACCATAAAACTTGCGAAATAATCCTATTCCTTGAATTATTTTTCTCTCAACTAAAAATAGCCACATAACTTTTAACAAAATATTTAAAATATTTAAACGCTTAACAAAAAATATCGAATATGTTTAACACGAATTAAAACATTTTAAAAATACTTTGTACATGAAAAATAACTCAGAAAAAATTTTTGTGGCCAAAAAAAAAAGAAAGAATAAATAAATAAAATTTTAATATCGTTTATCGTAAATTGTCATTTTGCGTATTTCAAGCACAAAATTTTAAGCACAAAATGTTAAGCTTTCAAAAATTTATATTTTTCATTGTCATGTAAATCATGCATGCTGCAGGGCGGATTTTAGATAGCATTCTACGATGATAATAGAAAATTAATATGACTTTTTTAATAAAAGCTTTTAAGCTACAATAGAAGTTGCACCAATAAGAATATTTAAGATTATTTAAGATTTCTTCAAAGCATGTGAAAACTGCCTTGGTGATAAGTATTAAGATAGAAATCTACGCGATTACTGAAAAACATTATAATTAATAATTTTAATATTTTTTTTACGACAAAGCAGTCTGAATAAAAAAAGTAACATCACTACATGTAAATATTGTTTAAATAAAAAATTAGAAGACACTAACTTTTTACTACAACACATGGTAAAATTGTTAAAAAAACTTTTTTAATTAAATTTTTAAAAAGTAGGTATTTTGAAAAAATTTAAATTACTTAATTATATTAATAAATATATAAAACGCTTATACCTATAAAAGTTGCTTGCATAAAGCTTTAAAAATATTTTATAGGCTTTGCAAAATAAGTTTGAATATGCATAATAGAAGTACAAAGAGCATTTTACATATGTTTGTAATTGAAATAGCTAGGAACTTTATATTTACATTTCTTAATTATTGATTTGCCGAAAAAAACAAGAATTTAGCAAATTGCAATGTACAATTCTTTACATTTATATACAATCGCAATTAAACAATACTTTATACAGTGAATAATAATATTAATTTTGTAAACTATTAATAAATTTAGAAAATATATGTTAGTATTATATTATAAATGCTTATTATATGGTGCTTAATAATTAAACATTAAAGTATATTATACAATATATGTCAACAGTTTTTTATTATTTTAATTAATTAATTTATAATTTATCAATTCATGAGTAATGGTTTTCGTTATTTTTCGATATAATATAATTTTCGTTATAAAAATATTGATTACAACATAAAAACTGTGATCTATTTTACGTTTCTTTGGTTGTAAATGATATATAAGATAATCAATCAAACAATATTCGTCACATATCTTATACATGTATACATGTAGGTATATACATATATAAAATTGTTTATATCGCTTAAAGCATATATACGTCTTTTGGTACGTTTATGAGTTTGGGCTTAAATTGTTCTTGATTTCACCCATTGAAACTATGAATGTAGGATTTTTAAGTTACCTTTAAGTGTATAATTATATTATATAAGAAATAATAAGTTAGAAACGACTTTGGTCATCAAGTGGACATTTTAAGTATTGTTGGCAAGTATGTATATTTTTTTCTTTCTATTATTCTATTACTACAAGAGATGTTTTATGCAAAAGTGATGTTTTAAATTTATTGAATTATTATTAATAATAATAACAGTATAACACAAAAGTGCTATATATTTATCAATCAATGAGTGCTTAATTTCACAATCAAAATCAACCAAATTCGTTCCCAACATCTTAAAGTACTAAAAAAAATGAGCATTGAATTATTTCGTAACTTAAAAGAAAGTAATTGTTACAAAGAACTCACCATATAGTTTGCTTATATCCTTGCCAGGATGGATGAGGTGCTGGGGCGGCGGCGGCGCCTCCTCGTCTGCTCGGCCGTTTATGGTGTTCTCGAGGGTGCCGCCCTTGCTGTGTGCCTTGGGGTCATGGACCTTGAAGCGCACCTCCTGGACAACACGGGACCACTTACAAGAGACACGGCAGTTCGCGCTGGGTTGGCCGACTTGCCGTCGGCGCAGCCCTTACATTTTCTCAGAGTTTGCATGCAAAACATTTAGAGGAGCGCGAGGGTGTGTTTGAGGATGAGGTGTTATTGAGGATTATGCGTAAAGTTTATGTGAGGATGGACATTATTTAGTATTAGGTTAGTTAGAAAATTATATTGATTTAAGATGGGTATATCGAGCAAAGATTTGACCGTTAGGTGACACATTTGAACATAAATGACACCAGCTTATCACAAATATAATACACAAATTCTTTTTGTAAAAGAATTAATTGTATCCTGATAGAGTTTTGCATAAGCATTTTCGAGCTTGAGATCAGAGACACTTCAGTGTGCCAGTTATGTTATGCTAGAAAATTTTGCCAGCTAAGGGTTAATATTATGAACTCAAAAATTCTGTATTAGATTTTGAATTTTGGACGTAAGCTAAAAAAATTTTGAGAACAAAGCGCTCATATAAATTAATATTCTTCAAAAGTTCAGTTTTTTAATTTTCTATTTTTTATAGACGTTTGGTAAAGTAGATCTTTCGTGCTTCTTAAAATAAGCTTAAAGATTAAATTTAGTGAGAGCCTTTATGAAGGGCAATAAAACTTATACTTGGAATGTTCCACCGCTTATACACATAATTTTGACGTTTTAAGATCTAGCTTCATTAAATCTTATGTGAGAACGTACATTAGTAAATTACATTTTAACGTAATTATATGGTTAATAAAATAAAATTCAGGTAGCCTTACACGTTTTTTAAGTGGATTTTTATCTCTTACATTAATAATATTAATAATTATAATAGAGAGTCTCTTTCTTTTCTTTCATTTTTTATATATCGAGCATGTAATACATAATTATTTAGCTATAAAAGTATTTTTTAATTAATAATTTGAATTATTATTTTTAAATATTTTATATACATCAAAATTTTGAAGGAAATGTTGAGCTTAAGCAATAATATTTTATATTTACAATACTCAAATGTAACGATATAATGAAATATTCAAAGTATAAAGTATGCATTCAGAGAATTCTGTTCGCTCTGCTCTTTGGAGGTAAACTCAAAGTTATTAGATTTCAAAACAAAGCAGACTCTTTACTGAAATATTTCATTAGTGCAAATATAACATTATATATTTAATTATTGGAATAATAAAGGATATGTACATGATCAATAAAGTATAATCAATAACTTTTTACGTTTTAAGTATCCAAGATTATATAAATTATTATAAAATATTGTTTAAAGTACTAATATTTATTTTATAAAATTGGATTTTTAATCATTGATTGTTAAAGTAGTTTTTTATTTAGATTTTATAATATACTTTAAGTAATGAAAAAATATCATATTCTTTTGCACTTTAAAAGACGAAAAAAAAAATAAAAAAATAAAAAAATTAAATTGAAATTATTATTTGCTTATTCATTTCATAGTGCTTCATACATAGAACTGAAATTTAAGGTGGTCAACGAGAGTGCAGGATTTCCAAAAGTTTTTCTTTTGAAAATACGTCGTGAGTTTTCGTGAAAACGATTTAAAATAAATTTACAGTGGAGTTGGAACTTTTTTATACGCGCAATAACTTATACATGAGTGCTATTAATTTTCTAAGTAAGATAAGAAAAATAGAGAAAGTTTGAAGCCGGATTGTCGTCTGCTCCGAGCAGTTAGCCGCGACAGACGCTGCGGGAGCATGCTAATCTCTGCACCTGACTGCTACACGGAGAGACATGTGTTAAGAAAATGGTACTAAAATCAGTTCCGAATCCCACTAGCGAATATCACCTACTAGACATTAATACTTTCTTTTATGGTTAATTCCGATCGATTTTCTATATATTTGGTATCGAAAAATGCCATGCGATAAATGTAAAGAATTCATAATAAAATTTTAGTACGAACATGGTATATATTATCACGCTGTATTAACGAAACTTGCTTCCTGCTCTACCGTGCGCTATTTGCACCCGCGGGATAGTAATATCGAATATGCCGCCTGCGATTATTACTAATTCAGCAGTTGAAATCTCATGTGGCATACATAATAGGGTATTTTTATTCTGCGGATGCAAATAGCGATCGCTAGATAGGGAAGCGACTGTTGCGTAGTCCGCGCAATAATTACGTACTATGTTCATACTAAAATTCTATGAATTCTTTGCATTTATTGCATAGCATTTTTGGATACAAGAAATGTAGAAAGTTGATTTGATTAATTATAAAATATATGAGAATTTCGTATGCGAAATTTACTAAAGGAATTCGTAATAGATTGTCGTACTGTTTTTTTAAACAAATTTCTCTCCGTAAGTTATTTTTAGTTCGAATTGATCAAGAATGACAACGAAAATATTTTTAAAAAGAAAATATGTTTAAAATGCTGCGCTCTGATTGCTCAGTTCAGATTTCCATTCTAGGGATGTAGTACTCTTAATGAGCGGAGAGTATTTTTTTTAAATTTATTGCCCTTTTAATAAAGTTTATACTTGGACTAAATAATTAATAAGGATTTAGAAATCTTTTATAGATGCGAGTTAATGGATATTAATTTAAATTAGACGATATCTTTTTTCGAAAATATCTATTGAATGTATCCCGTTTATAACATATTCACTCTTCAAACAAAATTACATTATCGAATAAACATTGAACATTTAATCAACAGTTGCTTTGAATAAGAAACCAATTTTAAATACTATAGTATAACATAGTTTCAAAGGCTTTAACGGCCCAAATGATTATTTAACGTAGAATGTTCCATTTGCATAGATACGAACGTTATGCTCTCGTTTCATTTAGAGCATGTAAAGTTCGGAAAGCTCAGCGAGAGATTAAAAGAATATTTATGGCTAAGTCGAGTGGTGCTTATACGGAAACAATATTTCACGTTTACGCGACGAGATTTCATTTCTAGTCATTTTTGGTGCTGCGAGTGTGACCTTTTTCGATTCAATTGAATTAATGAGAAATAAGCGTGTAATGATATTCTTTTAATTTAAAATTACTAAATTTTCACAAACATTTAGAACAGGAAAAAGAATCTTGGAACGTAAATTACCGTATGCAAAAACGTAAAGAATTCTTCAAACACGATTATCACAATCCCTACTAAGGTAAAAAACTATTATCCCTCAATTACCAGCGACACCAACAAAAACCCTCGCAATAAAAAAGCTCTACTTTCATTACAAAAACCTAAGCCGCATCTCTCATCCACCCATCCCACAATCCACTCTACATCACGCACCCATCGAGCTCGCCCATTGCAATTTGGCTCGCTCTCCTATGCCCCGTACGTCTTCTTACGTAAGAATGCTTCCCCAAAATACAGGCTTAACGGCACCGGCCGCTCTCCGCCTAATTATTTAAACTTAATTAACCAATTTCTCAGGGCCCGCTAGAGGGCGCCAATGTTTTGCGATCGTAAATTAAGCTCGCTGCCAGCGGGGCTTATACCGCTTCCCCATTTAGCCAGGTCTCACAGAGCCGGCGCTAAGTGGCTCCTTACGCTTTTAAGCTTCTGGGCGCAAGCTCGCTCTTTTTGTACTCGCCGCTCTGTGTCTCTGTGTGTGTATGTATGTGCAAAAGTACGTATACGTAAGACTTGGAAAGGGACATCTCCCTGAGAACGACTTGCGTATCTTTCTGGTTCACGGTCTTTTTTAACTTCTTCATTCTGTTTTCTTTTTGCGCGGCTGCCGACGTCGTTGCGAGTGTAGCGCGGGGCTGGAGAGGACGGCGGCTTCATTGTTGTGCTTTAATTCCGGCCAGGATGTATGGAGCTATTCTTACGCGTATGCTTTTATTTGTTTTATTTAAGGAAGGTTGAATATTTAAGGCGCGAGCGCTTTGTACTCGCGGATGGAAATGTGCTGCGTCGTATTTTGTTGTATGCAAATAGCGTTAATTAGAGATGAATTAGGCGCGAGTTTACATAAATGAGTAATATGGGGAGAGGCGAGTTGCGGAGTGTTTTATTAGAAAATTGTTTTAAAATGCAACATTTTAATGTGGAAATAAATTAATTTGCGTAATTTTTACTAAAAATTTTATATTTTGGATAATTATTATGTTTCGTTTTATTCTTCTGAATTAAATTTTTGTAGTTTATTAATTATTAATTATAAAATATTAAAAATTTGTTTGTATTATTTACGAAATAAACCAACATCATGTACTTTAACTTATTTCAAAAGCATACGTATACAAAAGTATTTAACTCATTACTCTCTAATAAGCCCATCACAAAAAAAATTGGATCCACAAAAAAAATCCATTCTCTAATCGACTCGCGCGCGGCCAGCCGGAAAAAGGCATTCCATTTCATAATTAAAGCAAAAAAAGCACTCGGCAGATATTAAAAAAAAAACCTCCCGCTCACGGTACGGAAGACATCCACTTTTGCGTACATCAAATTTCAATTTTGTCACACGGAAAGAATCACGCGCTAAACTTCTCGCGCCCTCAATTCTCGTAAAAGCCCACGATCGCGTCCATCGCGACTCAAGCTTTCGACTGAAAAAGTGAAAAAAAAGGGACGCGAAAGATTTTTCCTTTGTCGAAGGTGGAAGAAAGAGAGCTTCGGCATTCGAAGTAATGTCTCAGCGAGCTGCTGCGTCGCTGTATTTTAGTTGGATGCACCGCGTGAAAAGACGCGCGCTCGCTTCTTTCGGAGGCTCGGGTTTTTACTAAACCATCATGGGGATGGTCGCTGAATGCTTGATAGAAAAGTTCGATGTTGCTTTTGAAAATGTTGTTTTTTTCTGCGCGGCTTTTAGCGAAAGCTTTCGCTTTTACTCGGATGTTTCGTTTGGACTATTTTAACAATTGTTTATGAAATGGTTTATCAGTTCTCACATAAGTTTAGATACTCAAAAGTAAATTTTACAAAGAAAATTATAAACTAACACTAAGAAAAGAATTCAATGCAATAACCAGTTTTCCTCTACCGTAAAACCGTAAAAATAATAATAATAAATCCATCTGACACCGTAATTCAAAAGGAAAAAAGTAGGAGAGGGTATCGTAAGAGCTAAGCCTAATAAAACGTCCTCCGTCCACCTAGTGGAGCTCACGGTACTCACGGTTTGCTTGGGCGCGTGCTCCCCGTGGTCTCCGGGCACGCCAGGCGGGCCCGGATTTTCTCTGGCCGCCTTCATGCTCTCTGCTATCTTCGCGAAGCGGTTCTTCCTCATCTGGATCCTTTTCGCCATGTAGCCGACCGTGGCGTACTCTGCAATGATGGTAGATAATAAGTAATGATGTGGGTAATGATGAGTAGTGGTATGGTTCGTAGTTAGTTGCGCAGAAATGGCTGTTGTTTCTAGAGGAGGGTTTGAGGCTTTGGGTAGAAGGTTGATAAAAAGATTATATCGGATGAGATTCAGGTTGGACTAGAAATAAAAGGCTTTCAGTTGTGTGTGCTTTTTAAGTACTTTGAAGTTATTTTGGAGTACTTTTTATCACTTTGAGAATTTTAGTAAATTTTTTAATATCAAGATATTGAAAACCACTTTAAATGTTATTAATAATTCCTAATTCACTATTTTTATTTATTTAAAAATAAATTGCTGTTTATACGGTATGATCATTTGCTATTTTATCGTATTTCAGATTGTCTCATTTGTCTCATCACGAATTGTTTCAGTTTATTTATGAAGTTAATGTGTAGGATTATTACACTGGGGATATGACTGCATGTTGAATAAATAAAACAATATTTACTGGCTAATTTCAGTTTGTCCGTGTGGTCTTATTACGTCAATGAGATATAATGTTATCGAAAATGGAATAATTACTTATCCATTCTCGATGAAACGAATTTAATATTACGAAAAAGTTCAAACAACATTGTTAAAAGAATAAAAATTCAAAATTACTTATTTATAAAGTTCATAGTTATTTTTTCCTTAAACTTATAAGTATTTTGAAAAAGCGAAAATATGTAACAAACAAAAACTGCTAACACGTACAATCTTAAGAAGCGATAACACTGGATTATTCCATACCTCGAACAAATAGCTTTTCACTTTGAATTTAGCTCGTGCACCCACACGCGCTGACAAAATCAGTATAAGAGGTGAACAAGTGAATGTCGTGTAATCCACTTATACGCGAACTGCGGAAGAATTAATAGGCGCCGAGGTACGGAAAAATTCGCTCTAAATGTAAAACAAATTGTCGAATTCAGATTTGCGCGCGGTTTATAAATCGTGGTTTGGTGGCCGCAAATTTCGAAAATAGAATTCGCGCGGGGCGTTTCTTTTTTTATCAGAGCGAATCGAAGCTTGCAATTCTGGTTTCCCCCAATGGTGGGACGAATTTATACAAAAAGTTTTATACTTCTGTAGTGTAAAAGCCAAGCGTCAGAGGAAAATATGAACAACTATTTGTTTTCCTTTTTCTATGATAATTTTACAGATTGGGTTATAGCTTCACAATTTATTGTTGATAGCTTTGGATATATCTAATTAGAAAAACTAGCAGTGCAATCATTATAACCATTATTCTGTGTAAAACTAATTAAAAGGAAAAAATTAAAATCAGAATCAACCCTTTAATTCACCACGCTAAAACATCAGATTCATGTAATTCTTGATGCAATCGTCACCTTAATCCCAACTCCAAACTTCGCAAAACTATTTCGTCCCCGGGCAAAAACTTTAATCCCATCAACTTGGCACCGCAATTATCATAATCACAGAGCCGGGCAATACCAATCAGCATACCGCAATCCCCGCTCAGAGACTCAGACTCGCATTCTAAATGCTCTCCCCAGCTCTCGTAAACGAGGCGACTTATATAAACTGCAGGCAAGGCAGACGGCGAAAAGCTCGCTCTGAAAAAAAAGGGGAAAAACAAAAACGAGGAATAAACGAGCGAGCCTCTCTCTTTCTGTGACGGCGTGACGCGCTAAAACGAAGAAAAATTTTAATCTCCCCGGGGGCGAAGTTTGCGCGAGAGAAAAGGGGAAGTATATATATTATGTGTATATATATATATATATATATTCGCAAAAAGGGGAGACAACACAGGAAAAGCGGGTGTGGGGAGTGAGAGCGCCGAAATTTACGGAACGTCAGCGCGGCCAAAAGCTAGAGAGAAAGAGAGAGAGGAAAAGAGAGAGAGAGAGAGAGA
>JAPYZA010004858.1:0-13094 GCA_030522685.1 Eupelmus azureus | reverse complement strand
GGGGTGAGAAAGAGCAAAAGAGTATTTGCATTTACCTTAGGTAATTTTACCTCTGCTTCTGACAAGAGACTGACAATAGTTGGTTAAAAGTATAATCAGCGGCGTGGATCATTTGTGATGGAAATCGCTTTTCTGGCTATTTTAAAGCGGTTCAGAGGTTAAGTAACAAGGTGCTCGCTTGAGTTTCAGTATATGTTATCTTTCTTACGTCTAAATAGTTTTCTAAAATCAGAATAGCATAGTTTATATGATTGAGCAAATAATCGTGAATATTTGGGTTAATGAATAATACATGACATATGTTTAATATTATTGTGAGCCATTCTTTACACTTGTAATTTGGTTTGAAACTAAAAAATTTTAGAATTAATAAGGTAGGGAAGACCAGGGCAAAGTGGCGAACTTTTTATATAAGTCATTATCACTCATCCCCAAAAAATGAAAAACAGAATTCAATAGCAACTATTTGAAGTATTATACTTAAGAATTATTTTTACTATGATAGCAATTATAAAAAATTATTAGTAATAAACTTGTGGCTTATTTTTTATTGCTATTTGATTTGGCAAAATTGCTCCGGACTAAAGAAATTTTTTTATCCATAATTAAAGCTTGTAAACACAATGTATATTTTTTATTTTTCAAAAATAATTACGATTTTAATACGTTTTTCCACTTAGTCAAAATTGATAATATTCTAATACGGCGTAAAATAATTGCACTCTCCGTCCACATAAAACCAGTAGCACAAAATCCTCCCCTCGACTAACAAACTAAGAAATTTGAAGAAGTTTCCCCAAGCCAGGTTTAAGAGCTGTTTTCCCACACAAGACTGACTGGCTAAAAAAATGCCCACGCGCATCCCCATAGTACAAATTAATAACAGCCTATGCTTGGCAGCACTTTCTAGCCACTACGTGTATCACATTCAACCTGCCAGTACAGTTTGCGGTCAACCCCGCGCCACATACGCACAGGTATTGTGATTTGCAGAGAGCAGCCGTGTAACCCCCCTCATCGCGCATCCTGCCTATTGTCGGCGCGCGACCGAATTCTCGCTAAACGATCGCTTCCACAGTAGTTGCACGTAACGTTTCCACAGTCTTTTTCTTTTCTACAATAAAGATTATCGTTCGGAGGGTTGCTTTGCTGGACTTAAGGTTACGACATGCAATTAATTGTTTGACGTGCGCGTGTTGTTAGAGATGACTATCGTTTTACGTTATAGAATAAGGGCAGCAGAGTATGGATCTTGAATGGCAGGTTGTACTTGCACTCAGCAATTTTTGTTTTTGTTACGTTAAATTTGCAAGTATTTTCGTAGATCTGTAGTTAAATAAATATTTTACTGATAATGAGTGTACGAGGAAGATTTTACGATTTTCAAGCATACATATAGGTAAGCGTGCACTCAATTTTAAAATACTATAATAAAATACATTGAATAATGCATTTAATAATAATAATAATAATTAGTGATTTAATTATTTAACAATGTGGTAAGTATTAAAATTGCACAGATAAATTCATCTTTAATCAAAAGATAAAACAACTTTAAATATCCGCGCGCTTTTCATCGAACTAATCAAGAGCCACTCTCTCCACCAATCGCATCACGAATAGTTTGCAACACTTTCTCATTCATGCTTTTTTTAAGAAAGGATAAGATAACATACAGTTTTCGAGTTGACTTTTTATATAAACACATATTTAGGCAAATGTGAGCATCTTTATTTTTAACATAAACATTTAAAATGTCACCTTCGATGAAAGAAATAACATTTTTTAAGAAAATAACTCATATCTTACAGTAGATAACATATAACAAAAACCAATTAAAACCTCTTTTTCAAAAAATATCTCTCTCTCTTCGCGCCTCTATACAAAATACTTGTGCTCATCAATCGTTTCTACCAAGCGTACATATTCTCAGCTGTCAACCTCCTATCACCAAGAGTGCAGCTCGCGCTCGACAGGAAGTGCACCAGTTCACGCGGGGCGTACTTGAACGTTCTATACAGGGCACATTCTCCAACGGCCCTTCGCGCACGGGGTAAGATTGTAGCATAAAAGAGAAGGGGAACACACTTAGCAAAAGTATATGTGCGTACACGGAAAACGTGAAGCTATGAAACATCGATGACGCAGGCCGACGACCCGTTCCTTCTGACGTCGCTATTCATGCGTGTGCGCGCGCTGGGAAGTTCTATTCAGTTATTCAGTTACGAGTATAGGTTTACGAGCGGGGCTCTTGGTTGTCTCGCGGATGGAAGACTTGCGTACGTTGCTTTGTTTTTCGCTTGGACATTGTATTATGAGACTGTGATAGCTATCGGTTTATTTAAATAACATTATCATAAAATTTAAGATAATATAAAAAGACGTGATTATGTTCAAATATTAGTTTTAATTGAAGGTTAGTATGCGTATTATTATATGCAGCGAACAATGTTTTTGTAGTGCGAAATGTGGTGTAAACAATAATTGTAGATTAATTATTCTGTTCCGGTTGCACTTCCGCAGAGAGGGTTGATATCGTACAACGCACCATGCAGTAAACAGAAGAACCCACAGGAGTCATTGTATTCTTTTGGATTTCAATAACACTCCCTAATATCACAATTAAAAGCTAAACGATCCCGCCATCTAATTTTCGCGCACAAGTCACACGTGGCGAGCGTCGAAAAAGTTCGAACGAGTTTTCTCACAAGCCCCTGCGCGGTCGTACGCAACAGAAAATTACACACCTAACTTTGCGCGATACATTCACGCACATGTGTGTAATAAGTCGCGGCGTGTGAAAATCGCGCGTACGCGTGGTTCGTGTGTATATGTGCAATATGTCGCGCGACCGCGATCAACCAACCTCGAAGGACACGATGCTTATTATAATGCACGCGTTATATATATGGGGTAGGTGGATGGTTGTTGCTTTGCGGTGACTGGCTTTTTTTGAGCAGGAGAGGGTGGTTCTTTCATTGACTTCTTCTTTCTCAGGTTGGTTGGATTGTGAGGAATTTCGTGTATTGGGTGTTATATTTATAAAGTTAATAGATTCATGGAAAAAACTTACATAATAATACACATAAATAATTATTAAGAGTTACAAATAGTATTTTTCCATTTATTATTAATTATTATTCAAAGTTCAAAATCATATCTGAACTTTGTATATGAGTAGGTCTATAATTTATGCATTATTGATAACATGAATTGAAGCGTACTTTGCTCCAACATTTTTTGTTTACAATATTCTTGATATTGAAGAGCAAAAAACTATAAGATTGCGGCGACTTGCGATATTGCAATGCTTCAAAGCTTTAAATATTTTTTAATTAAATTAAAAACCATTTAAGATAAATAGAACATTAAACAATCGTTTATTATTGATAAGCTCAAATAAATTTTGTTTAATAATTTTACATCTCCATGCATAATTAGAGTAACTTCATTTTAAAGTAATTATAAATAAATTAAATATTGAAAAATTAAAAAATAATCATTATGGAAAAAATAATACCAATTTTTTAACGCGTAGAAACCAAAATAATTAGATAATTGATATATTTAGGTTTCATTTCCAATTCGACAACCTTTCAATTACGTTATTAAATTTTTTATTATCATAGAATTCATATTTACCATATAACAACAAAAAATAAAAACAGTTACCTAATTAATCGAAAAATTAGTCAAGCGCAAAAAAGAAGAAGAAAGCAGGGAACAGCACAAAATATAAGAAGGATGCACCTTGCGCCAAAAGCGAGCTTGGCAACAGATGGCTTCGAGGACACGTCGCGCGTGCTCGCACGCAAAGGCGCGTCACTTGTGTGTGTCTCCTGACACCCATCTACTCCCGTCTATAAAAGCGTAAAGTGACGCCTAAGAGACTCATTAAAAGACGAAAAGTGCATGGATGTACGCCCGCTAGTTAACCGAGCGTGAAAGTGCTGACTTTTCAGCACTATCTTTATAGTCACCTTCGATTGCAGGTTCGCGCGCGACGATCGGCACGCACCGAAAAACCGATCGCCGATAAGTGGGCCACGCATTAACGGCTCGACACCTTTCGAACAGGCGTTAGAATCTTTTAACATTCGGCCGGCTATAGAGATGTAATTGCAGCCAGGTGACAAAAACATTATGTCGTGGTGTAATACGTAAGAGAGATATTTGGCTTTCGTTTTGTAACGAATTCAGAAAGGAAGTGGCGATTGGTTTGATGTGAAATGTCAAGTTTTCTGAGAAAAATTTTTGTGTCGTTTTTAGTAATAATACTATTTTAAGTTTATAATAATAAATGAATAAATATAGTTATTGACCAAATGCATTTTAATTGACATTCGATGAAACAATTCATTTGATGTTTTATTCTTTTCCGTACAAAAGTGAAGAGAAAGTTTTTAGCGTCAGTTTGGGAACAAGTAGCTTTCTATTATTCACCTATACGCTCATTTTTTGTGAGGTCGACGGCCCGGTTTGAGTTTTGTCTATTGCCATAAATTTTATGTGACGCCTACTCATTTTAACTATTGATACTGTTAGAAGATTTAAATTTCTTCAAGTAAAACTATTTGTACAATTTAACTGAAAATTTACCGTTATAAAGACATAAATTTATGTTGGCATCTTAAAGAATTCATTATTGATTTAACTTTTGAATTCTAAGATAAAAGTTAATTTTTCATTGTCTCTAAACTAAAAAGTGAGAAATCTGGAAGTAAAATGTTTTAAAACCTACATTTTAATCTTTATAAAAGTTTAACATGTAGGTTTTAATACTTAAAATAACTTTAAGAATTAAAATATAGATTTTAAACATCTAAAAACTTTAAAATTTTGGTTCTAAAATTTACGCAATTTAACAGCATTGTTTTTCTTTCATACTATGTACATATCGAAAAGCGTTACTATACTTAATGAAATTTTAATAATTCTTAAAGTACTTATAACATATGTATATAATTAAATTACAAAGAAATTTAAGAAATTTCAAAATAATTTTTGCAAAGTAAAATTTTGATTTGTTTAAAATTTTATTAAATATTTTATTCAATATTTATAATATTTTATTATATTTATAATATTATGCAAATTTATACTGCATTAAATAAAAAAAGTTTTAATAGAAAATAAATGTTGTAACTAAAATTGAGATATTTAGCTGTATTATAAGTATAAATAAATACTTGTATGTATTATTTACTTTTTCAATCACCGAAATAATTTTTATGTATTAATATTGCTACAATATTATTTCTGAACCTAAATACAATATATATCAAATCGAAACAGTATATAGAGACGCCAATAAATCAATGAATTAACTAGTAAATTGGCGATCATCATTAACTTAACCGAAATCACGTGGGCGCCGTTTACCAAGCTATGAGCATATCCACAAATGCCTATCCGCGATCATGTTTCAAACGCAACGATCTCAGAAGCTACGTACCGAATGAACGTAAATCGAGCTGCGCGATGCACTTATGTGCTCGCTCGAACTTGAGCGATTTCCACCTGCAACCCTCCACTTTCTCCCTGCTCTCTCTCTCTCTCTCTCTCTCGCTTCTAGCTTCCTGAAAGCTGGATTTCAACGAGATCAACCTGACACCTGCAACCTGAACCTACACCATGGAGGTTTCCGCGGAAAAGAGAGAGAGAGAGAGAGAGCGAGACAGACAGATAGAGATAGAGCGAATTGGTTGTGAGCGTGAGGGACTGGGAGTCTCTTGAGGGTGGACGAGGTAGGAGGCTATAGCTATGCCTTTGGCTTTGATGTGCCGAAACCGTCAAACGATCGGTCGATTATATGGGCGCGTCGGCTAATAGCTGAAGGCCTATGCGTGCCCGACCTCCTGTGTGTATGATCAAACCGCACCATGATGTAACGGCAAGTTAGAGAGGTATGGGAGAGAGTACGTAATTAGATTAATTTTTTGTATCTTAGGAGCAATCATGATTACTACTGCAGTTATATCTATAAGTCTATTTACACCTGCAGGATTGTCTAACCTCAAGTGTTGATGTCAAATGTAATAACATTAAAATACAAGGAAAACCGATGCTGATGAAAAATAGTCAGAATATCCCATTTAGCACACCTTTGAAACTTATTTAAAATCTGATGAATTCCCGTACAATGTCATAACGAGATGTCCCTGTATAACATCGAAAGATACAAGTTCGTGTACAACACATGTGCACGCAGGCGCTACAAACGTGTTCTTGGGAAAGCATGTTCGTACGGATTAACAATATCGGAAAATGCAATCACCGTCAAGGATTAAATTCACGGCGTGATCATTATATATTTACATTAATTGCTCGAATAGGAATCATGCACGCTCACAATAGACTTTATCTCCTAGTCATAGTCCTCCAAAATAATTAAATGCGTGCGGTAGCGGTAAATTTTATCCATGTAGCTATACAGTCTTCGGTGTAGTGCGGATCTGTAAAAGATCCTTATTTCGGAAGAACGAAAAGGAGAAGTGAGCGAGTAGGAATTTTTGGAAAAATAATATTAGTTGCGACATGAGAAAAATATCAGGCTGTAGATTACACTGTATTGTAACAAGAAAAGTTGATCAACTGCCTTCATTTACTTTAGGCAATATGAATAACTTTGAGAAGTGATTATTAATTTACCAAGAAAAGTGGATAGCGGTGGGAAGAAAATTAAATTTTTTCGCTTCCTAAGCACCTCTTTCAAATATACAATTCAATAATATTAGCAGGATTTACCCAATATTTTTTAGAAAAAGAAACCATAGTAGAATCTCGCGATTGTGTTTCGATTAATATAACGCTTTTGTTACATTTTATATCATTTTATAGTATTTTTGAAAAATAACTATTATATTTATCGTTGATAATAGCAAAGAAATAATTAATATATTGAAACTTTTTAAATTATTAAGACATCAGTGTCATTATGGTTTAAATAAAAATGAATTCTTATCAATCAGAATAATGCTGCTTGATAACAAAAGTGTTTTAAAAATATATTTATCTCCAGAGTTGTTTGGATCCGAATTTTAATTACTTAAAAACTAATTGCAAATTTTAAAAGAATTTAAAAATCTAACCATGTGATAATAATAAAAATAATAATAATAAAAATTTTTACTGTTTCAGATTCCTTGGAATGTTTTGAACGAGAAAAAACATCAAGTTCATTCGTAATTGTATCGAAAAGTTTTGAAGATTCCTGTCTCTTCAAATTTATTATGAACTTAGATGCAGATTAGTAAATGAAATGAGATTAATCAACTTCCGAATAAACAGTTCATTATTAATATCTTCAATGAAGATCTCTCAGACGATACGGAACTAAATTTCTGCACAGATAACGCAAAAATTACTTAAAACATCATCAAAAATTAATGAAAATTAAAAAAATAAACAGAACGTCCGGGAAAAAAGATCGCACAAATGTTTCGTACATGCTAAACAAGAAAAAACAGAGAATAGTGAGTTGTCAGTGACGCTCGGAATGAGAAAGCAAATGCTCATCGGTCCGAGCAGCTTGTACGTGAATTTATTATATCCCTACCTTCGCGCGCTCCTCCAACTTCATTGGAAAACATAGTCGGCTCCGCCGGGAACACAATCTATAGCCTATAAATACTAGTGTTTAACGGTCTACCAAACTCGCGCGCTTAACAGTTCTCGGTCTGAGAGAGAGAGAGTTAGTGTCTCTTCGTGAGAGTCGCCGTACGGTCTCCGCAGAAGACATGTCAGTCAAAATGAACTGGTCGGAGCTCTATAACTATTACAACGTGGAACTTGCAGGTAATTCGGCTCTTTGGATGTCAGAGTTCTTTTGTTTAAAAAGAGTGCCAAGTGATTGTCGGTATAAGTTTCGTGTGCTTATTTTTGAAAGTTTAGAGTTGTTTTAACTTTCACATTTTTTTAACGTGCTTAATTTGAGAAAATTCACTATCAAACAAGAACTTGATTGGTGAATGTTTAAGAGTCAAAGTGTATAAAATTAAAACATATTGTGATTATTTTAAAAAAATGGTAGTTTTAATGTTTTAAATCTAAAAATTAATTATTGAAAGAAAGTGTCGACTGTGTTGTGTTGTGTGAATTTTCGAATCATGCAATATTTATTGTGGAATAATACAATAATTTTTTTGTTTTTTTATGTGACAGATCCACGAACAAACTACATGTTTTTGGTGGAAAATCCATTGCACATTTGTTTAATTTTATTTGGATACACATACTTCGTGCTAAAATGCGGGCCGCAGTTTATGGAGAAGAGGAAACCATATTCTTTGAAGACATTTATATTTTACTACAACATTTTTCAAATTTTGTCTAATATAATGATCGTTTACACGATTTTTACGTCAGGATGGTCGTCTGAATTTACTTTAGGATGCGAACCTGTACGCTATACCACAAGGCCTATTGATTTTCGTGTAAGTAAATTAAAGATATACATTTAAAATTATTTTATATTATTTTATTCGAGAACATTATATTATTTTATTTTGTTTAAATTTGATTAAATAATTTAGTAAGAAAATAAAATAAAAGTAATTTTACAATATTATTCATTAAAACTGTGAACATGAAAATAATAGAAAACAATAGTTATTTATATTCATTTTATAAATTATTCTATTCTTTATTTGAATTGGAAAATATATATTACCTAATAATTCTTGAAAGATATGTAGACCTATACCTTTAGAAAAAAAGATTGAAAATCTTATTTATATTTTGTATTCTAAATGCATCAAAGTCCATTATGCTTTAATAAAACGATGCAATTAATAATAAAAAGTTTGCACTTCGTCATATCAATTTTATTTTCAATTAAACTATAAAAAGATTTAGAATAATAAAGTTAATGATATTAAAATTATTACAGATGATAAACATCGTTCACTGGACTCTTATGCTTAAAACAATTGATTTAATAGAGACAATGGTATTCGTCTTGAGGAAAAAGAATAATCAGATTTCATTTTTGCACGTTTATCATCACATCAGTACAGTTTTAGTGACGTATATTTGCACAAAATACTTCCCAGGAGGGATGTTGTCAATGCAAATGATCGTCAATGGTTCGGTACACGTTATAATGTATACTTACTACCTTTTGGCAAGTTTAGGACCGTCATTGCAACCTTATTTAAATCCTATCAAGCCGTACATAACTAGAATACAAATAGTAAGTAGATTATTATAAATAAAATTTTTTCGAAATATTTTTTAACATGAAATCAAATAGATTTAAAATTTTTCAGTTTATTTTCAAAATTACTAGTTATGAAATTATTTACAATGCTTCTTTAATTGAGGTTTTGGTTTTGAAAATTAAAAACTACAAATTTACATTTACCTAAATATTTTTAAAACGAATAATAAATTAGCTAAGATATTCTTTTTATACGATAAGATAATTGTGTTAACTAATCGATTTTTTTTCAGGTTCAATTTTTGTTCCTAGTGTCACATCAATCTCAAGCATTCTTTCCATCCTGCCCGATACCAAAGCTTGCTCCTACTATGATTGTAGGCAATTTACTTCTAAATTTAGTCTTATTCCTAAACTTTTATAAAAAGAGCTATTCAAGACGCCTAAAAACAGCTTAAATAACTTTTAAAAATCTAGCAATGTTTGTAAATATGTATAATATATTAAAATCATTTTTTCATACTTCGCACATGAAGAAAATTGCAGTTTATTAAAAATTACTATTATGTATTAGAAATCGCATACATACTTGCAAAATATTAAAAATTAATGTATTTTATAGAAAAATTAGTATACCTAACAGCAAATTTTACTATAAAATATAGTAAATTTTTATAATTTCGAAGAACGACTTTTGTTTCTAATAGATTATAGTACTTTTTAATTGATTATTTTTCTCTCTGAATTTATAAAGATCCGTGGCCATTACATTCATTTTCTTTATAATACATAATTGTTCAATGAATTTCACAAACTAACTAAAATTATTTATTAAAATAACAATGAACTTTCATTTTTGTATAAACTCAAACTGGAAAAAGAAAATGTATAGTAATAGTTAGGACATATTTAAATGAACTGCATATTTTTATTAATTTGCAGTTTTATTATTTATGTTTAAAGCAAAATATTAGATTTAAAATCAATTATTATACAATAGTGATGTGTATGGATTATTGTAATTTCATAAAGGTTAACTTCCTTTATTTATTCATTGTACAAAAATTAATTTATAATTTATAAATTAATTTAAAAATAAAAATTTTATATTGAACTTTGAACACAATGAAACTATTAATCTAACCTCGACTGTAATTCTTGTATATTTCAACAAACGATTTAAAAAACTCAATATATAGATTATATTATATAGTATTATTTATAAAAATCAATATATAGATTTTTCTTTAAAAAATGATGACCGATAAGTGGTTTTTTGACTTACAAAATACGAAATATTTTAAATTCTTTATTCTTATTTGTATGAATTGAAATTAAGAATATTATTTTGGAAAATAACATAATTGTGTTTGTATATTCAAAAACGATTTTTACTGTTTATTACAAGCAATGGCTTAGTTACATGTTTTATGTTCGTACAGAATTTTATTTCTGTTTGTTCTTCACACGTTTACACAGATTTGCATACACACATATGTGCACACAATTCACACATGATTCTTCAACCTTTACACGGAATAAATGTATATATAGCCTTAAAGTCGTACATATCAAATCCATTCTCAGGAGTCATGCATTTCATATTTACTCTTGTCATTAATTCTCAAAAGCAATAAAAATCTTTGTTTTTTATATTTCTTTCGTTAATTATTGGAATGTCAATGCTATTTTACTTTATTCATTATTGTTTATTTTTTAGTTCTAGTAAGCTGTATTCAGATAAAAAAATTATTTAGTTTCATGATGATTAAAAAAGTGTATTTCTAAGTTAGAAAAGATTATTCGCGACACGTTAAACAGCAAACCAACAACAGCATCTCTGCGAAAGCCTCTTAAAACCACCAAACACAAAAATCTAAATGTTCCATCAGTTTTACTCGCAAGGTCAATGTTATGTCACAAAAACAAAGAATATGCTAACGCAAATCGTCTCTCTGTTCCCATATGCATTGCAAAGCAGCGGCGGCGGAAAAGACCTGCTCTACGTACGTACGCTGCTTTTCAGACCGAAAAAAATGACTTCTTCTACCGCATAATCGTACCAGGTCGCCGCCACCTCTGGCCTTCGGCTGTACATGCGGTCGCGAATGTCGGCGTGACGTAATTCTGATTTAGCGTCTCCAGGCGCGCGAACTAAACCGTCGAAGTGTATGCGCTCGCGTGCGCTCTCTCTCTCTCTCTCTCTCTCTCTCTCTCGAGATATCCGGAGCGGAGGAACCGTGATTTGTGGTCGTCAATACACCGGGGCCGCCGTCGCGTGACGTATCTCACCGATCATAATTATATCCTGTTAGATCGTCGCGTCGCCGATCCCTTCGCCTTCCGAGCGTCTCTCTACGGACGCCCTTTCCGTCTCCCGCTTGATCTCCCGCTTGGGTTTCTCTCGAGGCTTGTCTGTAGGTGGCACTTAGGAGTTAGGTTTGGGCGTTTTCTACGTGGCGTTTGGGTAAGAAATAGCTTAATTATGGCTAAGAGGAATAGTGGATGACTAAGATATATTTTTATTGGGGTCCGAAAGTCCATTAAAAATTTTAATTTCGCGCCAAAATTTAGCAGACGAAAAATGAACTATTTTGCTTATAAGAAACAATAAAAATTAACTTACAAAAAACGACGAGTTAGTTGCCCTCCGTTATATACGTATCTATCCTTTTACAAAATTTCAAGGTTATAGTCGACATTTGTTTTAATTTATATTTTATCGTTTGTTATAAGCAAAATAATAGTTAATTTTTCGTCTGCTAAATTTCGGCACGAAATTTGAATTTTTAATTCACTTTCGTACCTTCTTAAGGAAACTGATAATTTCAGTAAGTAAAGTTAGAATTTTATAAGATACTTTGGAAATAAAATTTAAATAAATTAATTAACGACGGTAGTAAATTTAGAAAGTTAATAAAATGTCAACTCGTTAAGCCCGAGTCATGACAGGTAAGACGTCTTCGTTTCTTTATCTTATAAATTAGACTTTAAAATTAATTTTTTGCTTCCGTTCTCAAAACTTCCATAAAATAATTAATATTTATTTTAATATATAAAATCTTTTTTTCAAATTCTTTCAGACAAACAAAAAATACGTACGCTAGAAAAGAATTCGCACTATACAAGAAAACTCGCGTCATCTTGGCCGCAACAAGTTTCCTTACGTAATCCACATTGTGCACCTCACGTGCTCTTAACTATACTGACAGCCACCCTCATCGGTCTTACATCGCTTTTACCGCCCCTACGTCCGTTTACCTCGATCGACCGCGTCCCTTTCGGTTTCCTGGATTTACAACCCCGCACTGACGGGGAATTCCCTTGCTGCGTGTACGTACATCCGCTCCTTGACGCAAGGGAGTTTATTACCGGGATCGCACGCCGCCATCTAGATATCGCGAGCACAGCTCCTCGAAAAGGGGGAGGCTCGTGATTCAGCTTAACTTTTTGCAAACAATGGTGTATAGGTTTGGAAGAGACGACTTGCTAAAGGTGCCTTAAAGGATGAGAGCTATTGCATTGTAATAAATATGGTATTGGCTTCTTGGTCGTTTTAAATTTTTTTTCAAGCATCTTAATAATTTTTATAACCCTCTTCCAGACGACCATTAAGGTGTTTCCTGTTCTTCGATTTTTCCGAAATTTATTCTAGTTATGTAATTTTAGAGCATAAACAATGATCCGTTGAAAAAAGGGATAATCTTTGTTGAATCTTAGAAAAAAATTATTTACTGAGAATTAAAAAAAAAGCAATATGGCGGGAGACGAAAATGACCCGCCTGATAGAGCCTACGAAAAAACGTATAATTGTTGCGGTAAAAAGTGTACTACGTTAACGTGTGTTATTTGTGATAGTAATTTCCATCCAAGCTGTAGCAAACGTGCTAAAAAGTTATTTGTATATTTGAGCGATAGCTTAATTATTTGCGAT
>JAPYZA010004856.1:3818-44031 GCA_030522685.1 Eupelmus azureus | reverse complement strand
CACACATTTCCAACCATGTATACGCTTACATACAAAAACTTCTACCTTTTCTTTTTTGGGCACAGCTACTTATCGCGCGATTTACTTTATCCTTTGCATTTGTTTGACCGAACAGACTCAGACGCTGCTCGTATCTTTCTTCCTTTTATGTCCATCTTCTTCTAAGTTTTATTAGTCAGGAGTTACGCGAACCTATTATTTCATTATTACCCTCACTTTGTGCTGTGATTATTGGCTGGAAGAGATCGTGTCTGCGAGTAAGCATCGACGGAAATTGTATAAATTTATCCGTTATCAATTTACCATCGTTTGGCAAACAGGGATAATTTTTCGTTTTGAAATCACGCTAGTTATACACAAAATTTGTTGTTCGATATACATTTGTCAATGGAAACTTTTATCGAATAAACGTTGCAGCAAGGGTGTTTTTAAAAATACACGAGCAATCGCATCTGGTGTTCAGTTGCTATTAATCATGCTATTATTAACGCCCCCGACCGTTTGCCAGTTAATAGTTCCGAGCACTAGTTCCGTCATAAAGTCGTCCAGCCTACGTGAACGAGGTCAGAGAGAAGTGCGGCCGAGTGCGGCCATCATCGAAGTGCAGATATTCTATAACGGGCGCTGCTGCTCCGTGAAATTTTGAGGAAGGATTTTGAGGCTTTATCGAAGAAGAAAGCGCGGAGAAGCTTTGAGAGGGCGAGAGCTAGCCAGATTCAGGCAAAAACTAAGATAAATTAATGTGGCTCGCGTAGAAAAATAGGATCACAAACATCTATAATACTATGTTATTTTTTTAAATAATTACAATTAATATTCAAATTTTGATTTGAGATATAAATGATCAATATGTAACTTGGAATTACACATCAATTTGCTAAATTCCTGATCGGATTAGCGTTTGACGACAACAACGGCATGCGAGCCACACGATCATGCCTGTGGCATAATAGTACAAGCTGAATATCACGATAGTAAGAGCCTACTTATCTCTGTGCATTTGTATATAAATATAAATTCAGGTATTTCTAAAAAATTTAGGAGATAATTATTATTGTCATTGAATTGTAATTCATAGATAGATTTTTAATAATGAATTTCTAAATATTGCAAGAATTATATAAGAGTAATATAATAAAATATTGCTTGGGCGACAACGAAGAACGTTTGACATAACTCTTCGACTTACTTCGATTAATTCGAACATTATGCTCGTATCCTTGCGTAATTCACTATGAATACCATAAAAATAAGAATAATCATCGGGACTCCAGACGCCTAGCTCCTTGACGCATTTAATCGCGTTATTTTATCGTATCGGCGGCGCAAAAAGTCTTGTTTTTCCGATTCGATTTCTTCCCTCCTCGGCGTCTCCCGCGGATAAATAAACACGCGTACATCGCACACGCGCGTGCGGTCCCGTATATCTGGCTATCTATCTCTCCCTGGTGCTCTTACGGTTTTTATCTTTATCACTCCTTCTTTTTTGCCCGCTTTCTCATTCATCTTGCAAATGCTCCTCTCAGCTCGTGTTTTTTTTCTTCCTTCGCTCTTTGCATTTCCATCCTCTGAGCGTCTGTCTCGCTCTCTTTCTCGCTCTTTCGATTTATTCTTCTTTGTCTTCTCCTACTCGTGCACGTTTAATCTTACTTTATAAGCGTATCCAGCTTCATTCATATGTCTTTCTCTGCCCTTACTTGCGCTTTTGCTATCCGGACTTTTGTACATGTCGCTGAAGTACGTTAGTTTTGTTTTATTCTTTTGGTGGTTTGGACAATACAGTGTTTCTTTTATTTGTGATTATAATGCAATTGATGCGAGTGATATGAACTATTGTAATGTGAGTATCTTAATTGTAACTGATTAATTATTTAGCTGTAGTTTGTTTGTTTCTTTTGTTTTGCCCATCACATTGTTGTTAGCGCATATGATTCGAATTTTATGAGTCCCTTGAATCACCATAATAACCTGCTTGACAATGAGCTAGTTTGCTTGTTTGTGTTTTTATTGGCTGTGGGTCCTTCCTGGAATTCCGATATGCTACAATTGAGGCGTAAATTTTGCTTAATAAAACTTTATTTTATTGTGGGTTTTTTTTGGTGACACCAAGTCTGACGTGCAATCAACTCCCATGAATTAGAGTCATGGAAGAAGCATCAATTGCCTCAAATGTCATTGGACGAAAAAGCTTAAATTAGGGCGTCTAAAATCAATTCAAAGTACCATAATCCCCGATAGCGTCAAGTGCATGAATAGAGGTTTCCGAATAGTCGTGTATCTTAGAGTTAGCAATTTATACGATGTTGCTTATCCTTTTATCGACAGATTTTTTTAAATACGCTAAAGTAACTTTTTGTTGAACTAATGTATGAAAACTGTTTTTTGATATAGAGGAACCATTATTTTCAATATTTTGGGATTATTTACAATTTTATTTCAAAGTTACAGAGTTTTAAATATGGAGCTAAATGCACTCGTTTAAAGTAAAATTGAGATATTTTTTCCTACCATTTGACCCATTCTGTAATAAAGGGTGTTTTTATTTTAAATATTTCAGATCCAGAATTTTAACATGACGTAAAATGTTGCATTTGTAAAATGTGAATAATATATAATGTTTGATTCGTGTATTGAAATTATTTTTCAAATTCAAAAATTGAAAAATTTTGATAAATCATTTCCAATCATTCATTTTAAAAAGAAACCCGAATCAGTTTAATCATCAAGCGAGTAATTCAGCCAAAAAAATCCCTTTACTAATTTATAAGCATAAATCAATTTTTGCGATCCTTGAATAAATAAACAAATCTAACAATATAAATCAATACATTCATACTCGACGCTCTCACCGCACGTGCTTCACGGAAAAAAAAAGATTTAGAGCGCCCCTATCAAAAATATCGCTATTCATTCCTCTTCAAGATAAACAGTCGAATCACTCGTATTGAAAAGCCCCGAAAAATTTGTAATCCTCGCCCACCAACGAGTGTCACGCTCCGAATCTAAAATCGAGCCATACCTCGCGCCTTCACTGTTTCCGATGAAAAAAAAAACAAATTACCAATCGCACAACAATGTATGTGTATTGTTGAGTATACGCGATTGATGATAGGCCGTGGACTTCTGAAAAATAGTCGCTGTCGGAGCGATATCCAAGCATCGACGCGAGCTCTGATTCCTCGAAAGGGGGGGCTTTATCTAGGATACGGTGTATTTGAGGAGCGGATGAAGGGTGTATTGGAGGAGGAGCGAGATCAGGCGCTAAAAAGGTTTTCCGGGAATTGGATTTTTTCTTTTCGCTTGGATATGACACGATTGGCCGTGCGATGATTTCGGAGGGGCTTTGCGGAGACGCCGGAAATTGGAAGTTTCGTTTGACGATTGAATTTAGGATTGAGAATGCTTTGAATGAAGGTACATATATTTTATTGGTAAGATTGGAGGCTGTTTTGGCATCGTTCGGTTTTGGGGATCAAGGAATATCGAAATGTTAACTTTTAGTGTTAAAATTTAAGTGAGGATTCGTTATTGCCAGATAAAGAAGTCAATCATGTACTATAATCTAACCTGCTAAAATTAAATTTTAATTCTTGTATTTAATGACAAGTGATTGATGAATAAATATTTATCGATTACAGATATAATAATTGAAAATTCAAATATTAATAATCATATGATCTACATTTGTCACATACAGTATATTCTAATTCTAATTATGATGAGCGTATTTTTATTTCATTTGTGATAAATAATTCATTTCTAAGAATTAAAAATGAATAATAAGCATGCTACGAGTATTTAAAAATTCTTTTGAGCTTCATAACAACCGAATTAAATTAAAATTATATTTATAGCGTAGAATTTTTCAAGTTAATAAAAACGGAAATCATTAACAACTGCATAATAAATATCTCTATATTTCTTTATTTATCTTAAATTTTCTGATTCATTTTTATTAATTATTTTTCCTGATATATAGTAAAATAAAACACTATTGAGAAACATTACTAGAAATACGTCATTTATAAATGCTTACATTTACTAAACTGCGTTATTAATGTACATTTACTAATTCATCCCGTAATTAAGTAAACAAAAATATATTTCTGTCACGTATGACATTTCACATTTCAAAGATAATGATACAAGTTTAAGCTCTTGAGACCTGGCAAACCCTGTAATTACAGCTTTGAGTATCGTATTTACCTTAAATGGGAGGTAGCATGTAGCACTAAAATTCTTGATCTTCAGATAAGGCGAGGTAAGTTATGACTTCAAATATTCTAGCAAATATATACGAATTAAAAGACATATTCGAACATATTCTTTTAAATAGCTTTATTAAGTCTTCGCAAAGAAACGTGAGTTTATATTTCAAACACGCATCGTTTGCTCTTCTAAAGCACCTACCACTAAATAAGCTTAAATTTTTTTAAGGTACAAAACCGACACAAAGGGAACGAAGGCTTACTTATCCTTCAAGTCGAGCATTAAAACGCCTCTCGCTACCGCAAAAGAAGATAACTTGATCGAATCTCAGACAATTTTAAGACTGCTATACAATTAATACAAAGTGAAAATCTATTTCAATGAAATACACCATTTCCAAAAATCCTCAAGAGCACTCCAGAGCTACTCGCCAGATCTTCGATCTCCAGCCTGGAAACTCGGCGCCCTCGCGCGCACGGCAGAGTCAAGCCCTCTTAAAACTCGACTCATGGTGACTCGCCGAGTATAAGACAGGTCAGAGAAGAGAGCCTGCGTCCGCTGCAGCCGCGCGTGTATACAGCGGGAATTTCGCGCTTCGCCGAGTGCGAAAACTCGCGGCCAGGCTAATCTCCGAGGAGGCGGGTTACATTCCAGGCGTCGGTTCAGCAAGCAAGGGTTGAGCTGAGGGGCTTGCTCGAGGCTGATAGGGATGCGCGTTGGATGCTTTGGATGGTTATCGCTGATTGGGGGAGTGATGCTGTGCTATTGTTTTTTAGAGGTGTTTATTATTATGAGAGTGATTGGTTTTGTAATGTATGCTTCATGTAACTGTGACTGATACAGAAGAATGTATTTATAAACAGCTTGACTTTGTTGGAACAGAACTGAATACTTTCTTTTAGTTTCAATAATTGTACGAAGATAATAACGTGAATTGTGATACATAATTACTTTATATAAAATTTCTCAAAGCATCTAATACAGTTATATTAATAATAAATTAAAAATAAAACGTTTGGATTCACAGCGATAATTATACCATTTACAAACACGATCAAAGAAGACAGAAGTCATCATTCCATATATTTATGATTCCCTAAGCCCTTATCGATTCTTTCAAAACGAAAACACATCTAAAATCCATATGCCAAGCAGCATCAGATGAAAAAAACAGGCCACGCGATTCGTGCGAGCTTTCCAGATTCTCCGGCAACACCTGCACGTGTATTCGTCACTGTCTCGTAAACCCCTAACGCACGCCGCTTGCAAAACAGTTCCCCCCTCTCTCACTTCCTACTCCAAGTCTTCAGCTTCCATACAAATAAAACATCGTCGAAAGCAGCTCGTCATTACAGAACTACTCGCTTTGTGTGCGCCCACACCTCCAAGGCCGTATCGACGCGAGCATAAACGAGCGCGATTTGTATCCTTCGCACGCGCGCTCGCGCTAGACGTCCTCGTAGATTTCATGATTGATGCTCCTTGACAAAGCGCAATCGTATTTTTCGGGGGAGGCGAAGGTGGACGGAGCGATTTGAGCAGTCTGAAAAGATCGGGATGCAAAATAAGCTGTCGATCGGCTTTGAAAATTCGCGCGAACGCCTTGAAGAGTCCGGGGCGGCGGTAGACCGCCACGGATCCTGCGTCCTTCTGCGATCAAATGAAATCCATTGTGAGATTCCCCGAGCGCGATTGTTTACACTGGACTGTGCGGGGAGTGGGGAATGGGTCGCCCCCCCCCCCCCCCCTTCGCTTTGATTAATGCATTCGCGCGCGAGGCGCACTCTCGGCGGGAAAGCCGCTTTCCATTGTGCCGATTGGATAATGCTGCGAGGGATCACGTGTAAATGCGAGCTCGTTGACATTTTTCTTGCACTGTTGCGGTTACTCGCTGATTTAGTTAAATAGCAAGTAAATAGCGAAATCTGAGATCTGATGAAATTGCGTGTAAGAGACTTTAATGTAATTTTTTGGTGGAGGCTATACAGGGGAGAATAGGGCAAAATTACATAGGGATAAAGTTGTATATATGAATCATGTTTTATTTAAAAAGCACCCATAGTTCATTGTCAGCCTCAGTCTAATTCCAAACATGTTTACTTAATTTTCAAGCTCATTCTTCATCTCTTAAGTATCACGATCTAAATATAGATAACAAAATTTTTAACGCATAGTATGGTAAAAAAATTATAAAATATAAATAAAATATTGAATTAACTCTTAGGGGACAAGTAAACGTTATTTGACGTAAGGTCATTGACTAACCAAGATTTGACTTTAATTTGGTCCAACGTTCTGGACTTTATCACTATTCTATAGAAAAAAGAGATTTTTCGAAATCCCTTACCCCGGATCCTCTAAGGGTTAATAATAATAATACTCAAGAGATGTTTTCAATGTCGGAGCAAAATTGTAAAATATACTTGGAACTTACTTACGTTAGTCTGTAATAGATTATTTGATTTTAATAATCATTTATTAAAAAGTTATTCTTGAAATTCTGATCAAGAACTTTTGATTAAAAAAAATGATAAAACTTATTTCATTGAAAATTATGAGACTGAAGAAAGAAAATAAAAAAAAAAGCTTAAAATCTGTAACAAAAATACAAATTTATCTGATTATCTTCCACAGAGTTTTTACTTTTTCTTTTTTACTTAAAAAATAAATTTACTTTATTTCAACTTTAACATCCGTTTACATTCTTCATCATTACTTCAACTTTAACTTTAAAATTTTTAAAAAGAAAAATAACCAACTTCGAAAAATGCTCTTATAAGTATGAAATAATCGATAAAAAGTATGAATAATTGATAAAAACTTTTTCGTAGTCCGCATCATATTTCAGAAAATTCAAAATTGATATTAAAAGAAGTGCCCACTCGCCGTGCCTATGCTTGCTGTTGGAGTTGTTTTTTTCAACTTCACTTCTTCTTAAAACTATACGTTGAAATATGCTGCTGACTCCAAAAAGATTTTTATCAATTATTTATAGTTTTTATGGATTGTTCCATACTTTTCAGTGCATTTTTTTGAAGTCAGTTTAAAAAATACTATAAGATTTAAATTGTTTGTATTTTGAATGCATAAACATCTTTACCTTTTAGACTTTAAAATTTTACCTCACGTAAATAACGGTTGCGTAGAAAAAAACCTTTTTTTTTTTAAAATTAACTATGAAATTAGTACACAAATTTTTATTGTATTTAAATAGAAAAAAATTAGAAACCAAACATTGTGCAACTTTAAGCCTTCTCATGGAAATAACAGTTTTGCATAATAATAGAAAATATACGAAAGTATATTCAATACTAATCAATTTATCGTCACTTTCAAAATGAATTCCCCAACTAAAAACTAAAATATTCAAATTGCACGGGATACAATCGATCTGGAATGCAAAATATTCCGTCTATTTATCAAGCAAGGCGATATGAATAACCTTCATCAAACAAGTGCCGGTCTAGGGGCGCTGAATAAGCGTAAAAAGAAGTACAGCACGCAGCTCTTCGGTACATAAAAAATCTTATCAAATCCCAGGATAAATCAGAGCGCGGCTGAATGTAAATTTTCATCCTTCCACTCGCACCTGCGTTCCTTCGACGAGAAAAAAAGACGCGCGCACGGCAAAGAAAAACTCGAGTATGAGAAAACTTTTCTTCGGTTGGCGAAAAAAAAAGACTTGATTCGAACTCGATTCGAGCGAAGAAAGGACGAATAAATCAGCTCCGCGCGCTCAATCAATCAGGCGTCTCTTCAAGTCGCGAAATCCTCGACGTGACTTTTTAACGACGAGGAAACAGCGCTTCGCGCCTCACGAGGATGTCGCGAGGTGTAGCTGAGTGTATATCGATTCGCAGGAGTGTGTGCGAGCTGGTTAAGGGCGAATGATGCGCGCTTGCTCTTTTGGAGACAGGTGTGGTTTAAGAGCGCATTAAGGGAGTATGGAGATTTATGTTATGATGGTTTCGATGGTCGAGGTGTCTTTGTGTATGAAGAAACATGGAGAGTGGGTTGGATGAGAACGTTGAGAATAGGAGAAGAGTTTGAAGATTCGACGTTTCAAATTTGTTTCGACAAGCTGATAAGCTAATAGTAAAATGATTTGAAAATTTTCTTGGTGACAATTCGGTAATTATTGTCTCACCAAAAGTCTTTATGCCACATTCTTTAAAGACATTTTGCCATCGTTGAACGAATAATGACAAAATTTTTGTCAAGATTAAATTATAAAATAAATACGTGTGATAATTGCGAAAATAAATAAGAAAATTCTTGATAGCTGGGAAACTAACTTACCAGAGCCTTATTTCAGTAGTAGAGGAAAAATTATTTCTACTTCGTAAAATTAAATTCCGTTGATACCACTTTGCGTTACCTTCGAAATAAAAGGAAAATTTAATATCTAGCGTATACACTGATGATCCCTTAACAAACTTTCGATTAAATCTTACTTTTTTATTGCAACAATTACGTTTTTAATAAATGGCTAGACCATCAGCTCACAAGGATATTCTTCATGGAGAGAGATTAGATTGGAATCAAAAGCTAGCCTTTGAAATTAGAAAATCTAATAAGCAGTAAATGAAGTTTTAAAATCACTTTAGAGATATAATTTCATCAATTTACGTTATTTACGCAAAAAATTATGATTGCGCAAATGCAAATATAGTTTTAAATTGCTTTTTCTTTTTGATTACAAGAAAATCATATTTATATAACTTATAGATATTCTTTAAGTCTGTAAAACAATATTGCATTTCCAATCCAGTAAGGTGAACATTTCATTAAAAATTATTTGTCTAAAAAAAATCCACATATATATTTTGTAGATGTTTAAAATAATTAATAAAATTTTTAAATTTATATTTAAGAATAGGAAGTCTGAAAATTTAGAAATTAAGTTTAAGATAATAGTACAGTTTGATACGGGTGTGGAAGGTGGTTATTTGCCTCAAACGACGTTTTTCGTGCGAGCAAAGCGAGGGTGAAAAGTTGCACGTGTAAAAAATTAAAGTAATATCTGTAAAGTTATCAAAGAAACGTTCTAAAGCATAATTAATCAGCAAAAAATAAAACTTACAACAATTCGTTAGACCTAAACAAAGCAGAGTGTAACTTCCTTTTTTTCAGATTAATTTAAACGAAGGAACCACATCAAACCTTAACCCGCGAAACCAACGCCAACAACAAATGCAAAGTTCAAACTTCAAAATCTAACTTCAAACTTGTCAAAGCCCAACCAACCTCCTCACCCAAAGCTGCTCAGCTGCTTCCTCCAAAATAAATCCCACCTCAAAGCTCCCTCGACCCCATCCAAACAAAATCCCAGTAGCCCTACGCGACTCCGTCAGCCTAAAACGCTCGCGCTTGCTCAACTTTAAACACTCGAGCGCGCGTGGCGTCAACAGCGGCGAGAGCTTATTAGCGAGGAAGGTCGTGCTAGAGTGCCGCTACTTATGCGCTCTCCCTAATTTGGCTCTCGCAATTCCGCTCCGTAAACGTGTACACACACACATGTAGACGGCGCGCAGCGCAGAGCGAGGAAGAAGCGAGCTTGCAGCGCGCGAGAGCTCACGTATGATACGTCGTAATGGCGCGCGAGGCTGCGTAAAGGATGCGAAATTATATTGTAAGGCTGGCGCCGAGGTGGCTCGTATAGCGGGACACGTGCGCCTCGTAAAAGCCGAGGAGCTATTTTGCGATTGCGAGAGCGAGGCTCGGTGTAAGTCCGAGGCTCATTAAAGATTCAAGTTAATTGGGCTTGATCGGGGCCTGGCTTTAGAGCTGGGTTTTGACGACGATGTTCGTAACTGGGAATTTTGGAGTGTGAGGGTGGGGTATTGCGGGTCGAGTTACTTTTGCTTTCGAGGGAGATGGCTTGTGCTGAAGATTTTTGGCGAAAGGAGGTCAAAAGGGTAAATTATGAAAGTGAATTTTGGAAAATTCGTTGGAGTGCTCTTGAGTAAGTAAAATTCAATAATTGATGCACTTAAGTGTCTGAGCAGCGTCAAGATTTTTCTAATTTAATACTTAATTATTAATTTCATTTTATTGGCTGATTAGCACGTAGTTTAATCAATTGTAAAAGTCTATTGCTAATACTATAAAATTTAGGATACAATTAATATTATCTTCAATATTTACTGCAAAATTTCGATTCAACATCTACATTTTGAGATTCCCAGTGAAAGTTCTCTCTGTTTATGGCTTCTTCTATTAAATATATCAACGGATAAAATCCGTGGAGTTTGATTGAACACACTCCAAAATGTAGGTAAATAGATTTGGAATTTTGCACGACAATTATTGAAGATAAAAATTATTGTAACCAAAATGTTTATACAATTAGCAAAACTTTAAAATTTTAATGAACCACTTTGCTAAAACTTGCTCAAATCAATATATAATCATTGACTTATTCAACATCGAAATTTCCGATCTCCAAAACTCCCTCAAAAAATACGCATCACAGCCAAAACCCAAAATCTCCCCTTTTTCGACCACATACACACATCCCGTTTAAGCACCAGGTGTAACCCATCCTTTCACCGAGCTTATTTTTTGCGAGCGCTTGTACAGTCCCACCGTAAAATGACGAATGCGCGAGGCCGCAAGTGAAATACGCGCGCGGGCATAAATGTAATCGTAACCTTAATAGCGATCCCGTGAATACGTTAGGGAAACGCCGAGTGTTCTCCCATCCCGCGGAATGGTAGCCCTTTGTGCGCGAGTTATATCCACGCGAGAGTCGTTCCGGCTCGAACAATAAGCGATCAACCTTTGCGGGCGCGATGCCTTTTCTTTTGTGTACCAAGAGCGAGTCTGCGGGCTTATGTGTGCGCGCGCTATGTAGATCTGCGGCTGTAACTGTGTAAGCCGAAATGTGCTTCTGATCTTGATAAAAGCTGGTTTGAGTAGGTGGATTTTTGTTTAAATAAATGTATACAACGTTTTTTATTTTAGAAAACGTACAAGGCTGGAAATGGATTTTGATAGTGGAGAAATGTGATTTTATGATTGTGATTGATAATGGGTTTTGCTTGTTCATTAACAGTCTCGATAATTATATTTTATTTGATTAAGCTATATGGTCATTGAGCTTTTTTTTAGAGTTTTTATACGGATTCTACAATGTGCTTTCGGAGGGAATAATTAAAAATACATCACATATTTACTAGGGCTGCATTCTAACGATTTTAATTATGATTATCTGTAATTATTGATTTTAGAAGCTATTTGGAGTTAAAAGTTTAAGTCGTAAACAATCATAATTATTTCAATTAAACAATGTTATTTACATTAATCAATTAAACAATTAATTTTAAAATGTTAGACGTGTTTTATTTTTTATATCAATAATATTAAAATGAAGCAAATTCTGTCCAAAATTAATTGGAAATCGCGTATTAGTTTGTGCGCTTGATTAATCATGGATTCATGCGTTTGGTATACAGATGTTTCATATTTCGACTGTCAACTCTGCTTGAGCTTGCTTACCTAGAATCAAACTTTGACTCGAATATTTGAACTTCTGCGATGTTGTTTTATGAATAAATACATATAACGCAAGTAAATTGCTTTGTTAGAGCATTGAAATGCTCGCAATATAATAGCAGAAAACAAATATCGTATAAACAATACGTTTGTAAGCATCAAAAAAGCGCTAAAATATACCGTCTGAATCATTGATATATCTTAATTAGATTATGAGATATCGCGAAAATGTGCTGTTAAAAGCTTACACTGGCGCCACTATTGATAGCCGTAGCAATAATTTTGTAGTTGCGGTGCCAAATTAACTTAAAAGACTAAATACTGTCCTTATTAGTTTTTAATTGCGATACAAAGGTCAAATTAAGATACAAGATACTGTTATGAAACAAAAAACATAACTCCAAAATCAGTCACTAACTGCAAGAATCAACTCGCACCAAACTATCCACGATAAAAAAAAAGAAAGAACCCGTTTACCATCCATTTTATTCTCCTCGTGCAAGTTCGAACCTCTGTCGCTGTGCTTTCTTCTTTCCCGCCCTCCGAATCTGATGGGAAACTTTACGGAACGAGATTAGAGCCAAATGCAAACTTCCACGCGGGGCGCGAGGAAAGAGGACTCGCAGCTCGGCAAACTCGATTCGGCTGCGAGCACAGTGTGTTTCGTATTTTGGTCTAAGTTCGGCAAGCGTGTTTAGGTTTCCCCGCGACTCGTGAGCTTCCCTCCTTGAGTTGTAGGTGGCTGGGTTTCGCTGCGGGGCTAATCAAAATTATTAGCGTAAGATCGGAGTTGTAAATTTAATGTTCGTTGGAAAATTTTTTTGATTGATTGTATGTGAGTTCGTAGGGTTTTTTTTAATAAGGAAGTGTATTGTTATGGAGTAATCAATGAAAAGGTAAGGAATAAATCAATAACAATTTTTAGTGAGCTTTGTTTTGTACGCAATGGAAAATACTTGAAAATTAGTTTAATTTTTTTTTTATATTTTAGTTATTACAAAAGTTTTAATTATATACAATAGTTAAATATAATTTGCTGACTTTAATATCGAGAAAAAAATTTGTGAAAATAGCTATTTTAACAAAAAGATTTATGGCGGCTCCGTTTATTACCATAGTAAGGATGCATGCATATTTTTAAAAATAATTTGTATACTTAAACGCTTCAAAAGATAATAAAAAACTAAATAAAAACTTCATTTTTTATGAGGAACTACTCGTAGTCGTTTCGAAAACTTTTCTTTACTGAAGGTTTTATAAAGTTATTCAATAATATTCTCGAAAATTCTAATATAATACGCGTATCACATGTTTTAAAATTTTATAATTCTGCATAAAAAGTTTTACAATTTATTGTTAATTTGAAGCTATTGCATAACTGAGAAAAAACTTTAACTTTAATTTTGTTCATAAGTCGAAATGGCAATACAAATCAAAAATCTTTAGTGACCCCTTAAATGCCGACATTTACAACCCAGCCCTATGCATTCAATCTATCTTAAGGTAATAATAAAATGTATTTTTTTATTGACAATATTGAAAATCCTTTTCATTTATAATTGAGAATATTTTTTTAATTTTTATAATATTTTATAGCTTTGCTAAAAAAAATCTATATTGTAAGAAAATTTTTTACAAAAAAATTTGAAGCAAATATTTCCGATACAATTATCAAAGAGATTTTTTAATCGTCATTTATTTCATTATGGTCGATCTTACTTGTACTTATTACCGTTTCAAAATTAGGGATGTATAAAATATTCACAAAAAATTTGGGATCAATTTATATTTTTAACATAATCTGTTTTTAAATGTCTAAAAAATATATAATTTAACTGACTGAGTAGTAACATTGAAATTTATGGTTTCCAATATTTTATTTCATTTACAATAAAAGGTACAGTTTTTCAATATACAAATGTAATGTAACACATTATAAAAAGAATTACAATATTACAAAATTTTATAATTAAATTAATAAAACAATGATATGCAAACAAAGAATTATTTTAGAATAAAATGCAAATCATGTCATGTTATTTGTGCAAGAAACAGTATTTGTATATGTATACAAACTATAACATTACAACTCTCTAAAATGAAATTTTAAAATAGTTACTCTCGAAAAGCTTAAAATGATTAAAATGCATGGTTTTTTACAACCACGTGATAAATATTATTTTTTGTTTAGAATTCAATTTTTGAATTATTAGCGGATCATAACATGATATTGCTTTACACACACTTATCAGACAAATTAAAATTTTGCCCATATGCAACGATCAAGTCATATGTTACGGCTTAAACGTATGAGAATAATATTTCTCGTGCCAAAGCATTGAATACAGTTTTGCTTAAAATTTTAGGACTAAGGCGCAAATAATATTTTTTGATCGATTGACACCGTCCGCAACTTTCCGAAGCAATGATTAAGATAGGGTTACAAAATTCGGAACTTCAGTCCCATATGAATGCAGTTAAATTCAGTGGCATTGCGATCGATTGCGCTCATAGCAAATAGGTAAAATATTTCTTTTATTTTAATCTGTTTCAAATTATAACAATACGTGTCCGTAAAATTGTATTTCACGGCCGCAAAACACTATTGTATAAGGGTACTTGTATAATGAAGTAAACAAATACACTTTATAAAAGAAGTCTAACTTCAGTATAACATTAATTTTTTTATTGGATTATTATTTTCTTATAAAATTATAGAATTTTTTCTATTTATATAAAAACTACAAAAGTTCTAACAATAATCTTGTAAAAGATTATTAGAAAAAATTTCAATAAAAATCTTGCGCTCAGAAAATAAATTTTTTAAAAATTATATATTTTATTTATAATAAAATGTTTTATAAGTAATTATAAAATAGGCGTTGTTTGTATTGTTAAGTTATTTTACAAACTGAGTAATTTCAATAGATTCGTCATTAAGGCAAGCACTATTACTACCGATGCGTACACTTCGCTTTAGCCATCCAAGTTTTAGTTACGATTCTTTTAAAATCAGAGTTGATATTAGAATTTGATGTGACCAAATTTTTATTGGTTCATTGTTTTATTAGTTAAATGTTTTATTAATTTTATTAGTTTTAATAATTTTCTTTTTTCATTAAAATCGACTTTGTTAATATTTTATTACTAAACTGTTAAACTAAATATAGTACTGAGGGTAAATGCAACTTGATGAAAATATTACAAATCATTTTTTATCGTAGAATAGTAATGAAAAATTCAGTAAAAAAGTCTGTATACTAAATAACGAATATTTTTAAGAAATATTTTTAAGTTTAGTAAATTACTATTTAAACTTTATACTATGCTTATTTCTTTTTAACTAAAACAACAGCTTTTATGGATATTGATTTGGCTTATTTAACAATTCTCGTATACTTGGTTCACTAGGCCAGCAGCAATTTGCATTATTATAAACTAATGACTATCACAATTTAACACATTTGCTCGTTTGTAAAGCAAAAAGTTCATAACAAATTAGCGTGATTAAGAATATATAAATAATTATCAATATATAGGATATTCAGTCAATACTTATTCAGTCAACTTAAATAAGGTTAAAAAATTTGTTATATATGTTACACCATAAATAGTGTATTACTTTGAAAAAAATAATTCAAAATATCTTATTGATATATGAAAGAGAATATGTAAACGAAAAATTATAAACATATTTGACTATTCAAAAAATATTAATAAATTAGCAAATTTTAAGTAAAAACATGATAGAATTTGCAAAAAAATTTAACTGTTAAGGAGGGAAATCATTTGATGAAGGAACTTGATTTTCACCACTTCCTTCGCCTTGAGTAAACGCTCTTTCGTATTCAACACAACCGTTCTTAGATACCTAAGACTCTTTTTCAACAGAATCCTAAAAAAGGCAAACGCTCGTCGCGAAAGCTGGCACACAATGGCGAGCGCGACGAGCAAGCTCGTCGCGAAGCTTACGTAATCGTCGGCTTATGCCGCTAGCTTGTACGCCGTACAAGTCTGCACAAGTATCGGCGGCTCGGCTGGCTCGTCCCACATCACCGGATCGTCTGGGACATGTGCAGCGGTGTGAGCATCAGATCAAACGCCGTATCCTTCAGATTTGCGCCCCGCAGATTTGCCTCGTGGAGATCCGAGCCTGACAGATCGCAGCACTGCAATTTTTACGCAACTTTTTATTTCTTTCTCTTTCTTTCTTTGTTGTTTTCTTTCGGTTAAAAGGTTTGAAGGAAATTTTTGTAATCGGATATTCACCTTTGGATGGTAAACGGTGCTGTATGTTTGGATAGGAGATGAACGACTAGCTTTCAATTCAACAATGAAGGCCGATGAAACATGCATTTATTTTTAATTTGAAGTTTGTTATTTTTCTTTCTTGCGGAAATTCTTTTTATTTAAAAGAAAAATACTTACTTTTCATCAATTAAATATTTTTGGTAAAAACATATTGAATAAAATTCTAATTTGTAGCTAGTGAATTGCAATATCTACTTTTTAAAAATAAAATATGCTTGGTTCAAATAATACCATTTCAAATGTCACAGATAAAATGTCTTACCGTACTAGAATCATACTACTTAAGGAGTTTGCATAAATAAATGTTCATATTTTCCCTAAGTTTGATGAACGCAAAAATTTTAAATTTAATTAAATAATTATTTCCTTAAAATACTATATTCACATAAAAACGCAGCTGAATGGTTACTTTCATCTTGAAATTTTTAGAGTACGATTTATTGAATCAATTAGAATTATTCCTACCTTTCAACTTCAACGAAAAAAAATTAAAATTTATAAAACAGCGTTCATCTTTAAATTCTAAATTACCCCACAAAAAATTTCACCCCCTACTCCTTATTTATCTCTAAAAAAGCAACAAAAACAACAACTCACCTCAAGATCAGCACCGGCCAGTACCGCGGATCTTAAGTCGCAGTTCTTGAGTATCGCGTTCTTGAGTGTCGCCACTCTAAGGTTGGCCGCAGCCATGTTGCTTCCCTCGAGATTAGCTCCCTTAAGATTGACGCCTTCCATGTTGGCAGGTCGGCCCTCTGGATCCTCGAAGTTGCACGAGTGCAGGTTGGCCGCTTCGAGGTTGGCACAAACCATTTTTACACAGACGAGCTGAGCGCCGTCAAGATTCGCACCAGACAAATCGGCGCGTTCTAGGCAGCAGCCGGTCAGATTCGCACCGGCCAGGTTACAGCCGTGCAGGTTGGCATACTGGAATTATAGAAGAGCGAGTGTTTAGAAAAAGAGGAATCGTTCTGAGATGAGTTGGAGTATCTTGGTAGAATTTAATTATTCTTTTAATATTTGACGGCTTAAGCAATACTATTTATACTTAATGGGGAAGACGTTGGATTAATTTATTTGAAGAGTTTGTAATACTAATAATTGTTAGAGGTTTTAGTTTAGTAATATTTAGAATAACTTATATTTAGACATATTGGAAAGTCGATATTTAATAGAGATATTATACTGATATTAAGTGTAGAAGATGATTGTTTAATAATTTCACTTCTTAAGCTTCTTGAATTATTATACGTTTTAACCTTTAAAGGGCCGGGTTTTGAGGTTTCGAAACCTCCTTTGAAAGTGCCCAAATTCATGTCTCCAAATTCATGTCTTGTATCACCCATCAACTATGTACAATGTTCCTATCATGGACCGAGCCGATATATCGGCTCTCCGGCCCTTTAAAGGTTAATATAAATTATTTAGTTATGCGAAAAGCGGGAAGATATAGTAACAGATAATAATTAAATTATAGCATAATTATGTGTTAAATTTTAACTCGTATCTTTTGATCTCAAGAGCATGATTAAACATTAAAATATTAATTTCTCAAAAATACGACAACTGGACTTATACTGTTATGATGAGAAACCACAACTATTTATTTTAATAGAACAGAAGTAATCAATTTATTAAGAAAGTTGCTTTAATTACAATTTTTGTGATATTTACAAGCTAACTCATTATACTTCCTCAGTAGTAAAACTTCACAAAAGTAATGATTAATTTAAAATTGTTTTACAACTTCATCAAGTATCTTTTAACAAATCCACGCGTAGCAAAAAAGTGCAATCACCCGAAATCCAACCAACTTCCGCCTTTCTAATCCGTACGTATGTCACAATGACAAATCCAGCCAGCGACAAAAGAATCTCGACAACAATCAAGGCGCAAAAAGAAAGAAAATGAAATCATAACACATCCGCGCCCAGCAATCGCTGAAGTCGGTCTGTCTTGGTCAGGCGCGCGATAAAAGATGAGTTAATCGGGACGCGCGCGCGAGTGACGAAGCGCGCGGCCGACTCCATTTCCGGTCGGACGACATCAAATTTCCTGACGTAAAATAGTTTGCTCGAGAGCGTCGCCTGTGGCTTTCTTCCCTCCCCTCGTGTCCTCTTACAAACCCCGATACCGCCTGGACTCGGGTTCTTTATCCCTCCCGACGAATCCAAGGGTTCAATATTGCGGGAGCTAATTTTGTTCGATCGCGTATAGCTAGCAGCGAGACAAGGAGAAAAAAAGATCCTTGTGTGTTGGCTGCGAGTGAGTTTCATAAAACTCGAATGATATTACTAAAACTAGTGGTTTATATTAAATTGTTAAGAGGTTTATTTAAGGATTCGTTAAAAATGAGGCATATCTAAAAGTAAATACAAATATGATGATCGCTTTAGAGTGTCAATTTTCATTTACTATAAAGTGAATGACTGATGAAATAGGCTAGTGAAAAATTGAATAAGTGTACCTTGAAGTTAATGTTCCTTAAATCCAATCGGGAGAGGTTAGCCCCTGCTAAATTTACCCCTTGAAAGCGCAGCTCAGCGCTAGTAGGCGTCGACATAATAGCTCTCAAAACGTCTTTTCTCGTGAGTGACACTGTGTCCTTTTCCTTTTTCTCCTCTTCTTTAACCATTTCCTCCAAAATACTGACAGCCCCTTCAATGCCATAAAATCGAGCTTCTTCTAAAACTCCTATACAAAGTTTAATGTCAGTTAGTTTCATTTAATTAGTTTAGTTATTATTTTATTAAATTTATTATTCAAGAAAAGATTACTATTAAATTTATTATTCAGAAAAGATTACTACTTGTATGTGTAATTAAAAACTAAATGTTGACAATTTTTTTGATTTTTTATAACTAATCAGATTTTTTCTTCTTATATAATCCAATAATTTTATACTATACCTAAAGGATTTAAGACTGGATCTATTATTAATTGACCATGCCTTAAATAATTCAATAATGGTTCAAAATATGTAGGACTTCGATCAATCATGTAGGCTCCATTTCGATCTCTTTTACTTGGAAGTATTCTCCATTCATTCTGGTCATTTTCAGTAAACATTCTAAAATAAGTTACAGTATATGTGGATGGTAAAAATTTATAATTCTTTGTACAAGATTAATAAAATAGAATACCTAGCTAACATACTCATAGGCTCCTTGTTCATTAGTGTACTTCTTGTAGTTGAAAAATATTTACCTCCTACATTTAATGTTATCCAATCTGAATTTTTACCATGGCTATGTGGATCTCTGCTGCTCCACGCAAAGTCTTCACCGCTCGATACGTATAAAACATCATCATCTCTAAAATTAAAAACAAAATTATTAACTAATAAAATTCAAGATCTTTTTAAATCATAAATTATTATTTAATGATTATTTAAATATTTACATACCTAATTAAGCTAATATCGTCTATCTCTCCTCCCTGGGAAGTAAAAATCCTTTGTGCTTTAATATTGAACTTCATACTAGCATCTTTCAGTAACTCATCAATCGAATAGGTTACCAGAAATACCTGTGAGAATATAAAATTTTCTATGAATTAATAATAAATAAATGTATATTTAAATTGAGTAAACATAAGTAAAGGATAGTTGCATATAAAATAAAAAATCTTAACAACTTTTAATTAATAAAAATATAAAAAATAAATTTTTTACTAGCGAACTTGAAAGAATTAAAAATTTTAAATGTACGTAGTGAATTAAACTTTTTTTTTCAAACTAATATATTAATCAACAATTTTATTAATTTCTTAAAATATTTAACCTACGCTATATTTACAAAAAATCATTATAACAGTTCAAAATTCAAAAAAAGGCCGATATCAAAACCAGCCTGTCAAAAATTCTAACAAACCTACCCAAAAACAACAATCAAAAAAGCATTCCAGAACAAACCGTTAACCACCGCTAACCTCCCACAATCAACTAACCATACCCACAAGCAACAACCCAACTCCGCATTCCATCGAGAACCCCCTAATAAAAAAACATCAACAACCTATACACACGGCAACAAAACACCGGAAAAAAAGCGAGTGCCTCACCTTGCCATTGACGTCGGTGCCGTTCACGAAGAGAATGACTCTCTTCATTTCTCGGAAGCTGACTCGCTGTCTCAGTGCAGCCGAGCTGCGAGGCTCATCTTCCTCGAGTGAATCCGCGGCGGTGCCTCTCCGGGTTTACGATAACAATGCGACACCGGCAAGTTCAGTGATGTGTCAGCTGTAGAGCCGGCGATGAGAGTTGATCTGCTGTCTGGGTTGTGACTCATACTTACTACTGTTGCGGGGGTAAGAGGACGGTCAGTGTATCCGGGATGCTGGAGGCTGCGAGATTATTTGTGTTTTGATATGGTCTTTTGACGAGTGTGAGGAGGTTGGTGATGCGGCCGGTCGATGGCGCTGTGGGGGTGTTATCGCTTGCTGGTATAGAGTTTAGAGTAGAGAGTGATGATACCTATATTTTCCTAAAAATTTTACAAATTCACTATATGTAATCAAAAATTAGAAGTTGCAATAACAGAAGAGAAGAATCATTCTAAAAACAGTTCGAAAATATCCGCATATAATACCGAATTTTTCTTAGATATCCTTAGAGTATACGTTATCGAACGATAAACCGTAGGGATTATTGACCGACTCGACTTTAGATAGCGCTCTGCTCTCATTTCCAATTTCCAAGCCTCAACACTTGCAAAATATTTATTAATCTGTATTTTAACCTACCTTTTACAGCGCACACAAGCTAATCCAACGATGTTCTTTTAAACCTCATTTTTTATAATTTTATTCTCAAACGACGAAACCGTTTCAATCGCGCACAAATAAGTATAACCTCAAAAATATAATCCAACTCGGACCTTATCTACTGGAAGAAGAGCATATTTCCTAAAAAAACGAATCGGCTGCGATGGCGGAGAACTGTCACAGCTGAGAGGAGGACAACACAGCTACGGTGGATCGAATGTCGTTATTAACTAGATAAAGGAGCAAAGAGGCGTGTGAAAAATGTCGCTGAAGGTCGGCCAGAGGGTCGAGATCGCGGGGAAGGACTGCCAGGGTGTGATCGCCTACATAGGACATCCGGCCTTCGCCGCGGGCAAGTGGATAGGCGTGATCCTCGATGAGCCTAAAGGCAGGAACAATGGCACCATCAAGGGGCAGTTTTACTTTAAGGTGAGAAGGATGGTTTTGTTGATTGTCTTAATTAACAAATGGGTTGATGCTTTGGTTTTGAATTATGATTTGCTGGACTGTCTTTTTATGCTGACTTGTTTAGATCTGATTGATTGATGTAGGTCATTTCCTTGTGAGCCGTCGATGGATTTTGTGAAACGGATGGTTACACAGATGGAAACTGATTTTTTCAAGTTGTAAACTGTGAATGCATGATTTTTGATACTTAATAGAAAATGAGTGTACAATCTTTTCGTTACTCTTCATTAAGTTGTCAAATATTTGCAGAAATCCAAATAATAATTAGTTAACGTGACAACAAAAATTAAAAGAATTAAAAGCTTTCTTAATTTAATTTATCAAATAAAATTATTGTAGATAGAATTAAATATTTTAAAAATGAATTACAAATATTTAAATATTAATCAAATATCCATAATACTCAAATGGTCCTAGATCTTTGAACTGTAAAGCTGTTCAATGTCAAGTATAATATGGTTTTAAAAAGATTTTAATATATCCTTTGAATATCATGAATTAAGTAATTTTAGTGCTCACAATATATTAAATTTATTTTTTATTATTTAGTGTTCAGAGAACCATGGAATGTTTGTACGGCAAACTCAATTGATCTTAATTGATGAATCTGGTAACCGAACAGAACCTGGAAGTCCATCAGCCACAGCTGCAAGCGGTCCTACAACACCAGATGAAGCAGGAGCATCGAGAGCTCGAAGTCGTCTTACTAGGTATTCTAAGTTATGAAATTATTTTTTGTAACTGTAAGATTTCTGAAATCTTTTTCATGATAATTTTAATTTTAAAAATCATTAATTCCATATTTACTACAGTTTGTTATTACATCCATATATAACATAGATAATATATCCTACAATCCTATTCCAGGTTTTTTTAAAAACAAATAGGTATTAATTTGATGAGTTAAAAAATGTATTATTTACAGTTAATAGAAATAGATTAACAACTTTATTCAAAATTTTGTATTTATTACAAAAATTTAGGTATATAAGTTACATATACAACACAAAATAATGCATTATGCTCATCAAGGGGATAGGGAATTTTTTGATAGAAAAATTTAACAATAAATAAATAGCCTCTTATCCATTTGACCTCAGTGCTGCGGTGCGACAAAGGAACCAACCAACTGCGTAAGTAATTCGATTAATTGTAAAATCCTCTTGATCTGTTATAAAATAACAAATCTTTTACTGACAAATTGGCTTTACTGATTGAAAACAAAAATTAACAAAATCTTAATATGTCTACGCTGCTTAATAAAGAGTGCGAAGAAAAACATCTCCAGCGCAAGTTGTACAACAAACAGAAAAACTTTCAGGGTAAGAGACTCAGTGGATCAAAGTGAAAATTAGACATGCTCACTGTTCACTATAAAAATTTGCTTACAATGCAATCTGTGAGGCTTTGTTTGTGCTTGTTTTGTAAAATAATACCATCACTAAATTGGTTTTTTTAAGAAATTACTTTGAAAGTTTTTAAAAATATTTTATATAGATGTAAGCTTTTTCTATTGTGTTATGAAATTCATTATCCAAGACTATGTGTCTTTTGTTTACAATTCGAATCCTGTTGTATAAATAGGATTGGTTTGTTTACAATGCAGTGATGTTTCTGTTACATAGCAGAAAATCTTTCAAGAAAATATTATCCACCATTTCGCACGTTAATTCATAAGTTGTGAAAAATATAAATAAATACCGTGAATCTTCGAAAAAATGCACGCTTCACGCATAATTATAATTTGTATGTTTTCGTTGCTGACTATGTTTTGGAAGTTTGTACAAAAAATGTAAGATAATGTATAGGAGAAGATTATGGTGATTTGTAAATATCAAGACATTGTTGAAATATTTGAATACTTTATCAAAACAATATTTTTTTAATTTAATAAACATTTTATAAGCTTTTTCAAGATTCAATTAAAAGATGTTTATTTGTAATTTTAATACTTATATACAATTTTGTATATCAATTTTGAAATATTTGAAAATCTGATTTTTTTGAATATTTACGTATTACAAACAATGTAAAAACTTGGGTGCATGCAAATTTCTTTTAATAAATAATAGTAATAAAATTAACAATAACAAATTATCTATTTTACTAACTTGTGTTTTGGCTGTTGAATAATTTTTTACATACAATAAATAATTGCAATAATAACCAATCAATAATTTTAAATAATCTTTACTGTGATTTATATTTTAATCTTTTCTTTGATTTAACATTTCAAATCTTTTTAATCTATAAAGGGTGCTCTCTGTTTATTGTCACTTAGATTTCCTAAACAGTGGAAATTAAAAAAATTTTTCAAGTATCTTTAAATAAAAAATATCTCTTTTTGAATCTCTAATCTAAAATTGTTTGTAAACAATGTTAATAAGCATCACCATGGTCTCTCCTACCTAAAAATGATCAACGCTTACGAAATTTCGTTTTAAAAAGGTCGATCGTTTTTTGTATGGTTCCCAGCTCAAGGATGTCTCTTGTGGGCAGTAGAACTCAGCTCGCTGCACCCAGCACGGAAAATCTTACCAGTCTCGGCGGACACGAGCGTAAAGATGGAGGAGAATCTCATATCCCGGCTCCCACCACGACTAAGCGCGCATCTTTCGTCGAGGTATTATTAGAATTGCGAAAAAATCGCAATTTTATGTATTATCTTCTGATCCCTACTAGTATATGTTTTAAAGTATGAAAAGTCCTTTGGAATTTTGTCTGTCTTTTTTCAGGTGAGATTGAAATAATGGTTTTTTATTATGTTTACTAATGTTTATCCTGATGAATTGATATATTGGTAATTATAAATCAGCAAAAGTAATTGGTTTATTTATGGAAAAATATAAATAATTTATTATGATTATATACATAAATTTGTTATCCGTTAATTTGTTCAATAATTTCAATAAATTAATATAAATTAATTGACTCATTCTTAAAACTTTATTGAAATTTCACTATTAGAACTTATGACTACATAAATATACAATTTATTGTGAAATTAATAATTCTTATGTTAGATGAACCTGTGAAGTGAAATATCAGTTTCCAAATTAATTATAATGAAAATGTTATTAATACTATTCATGTAATGTGAGATAACAGTACCTTTTTTTATATCTTCTACTTAATCACATCAGACTAGATTGAAAAATAGCGAATTAATTATTCGCCAGTGGACTGACGTGGACGTTTGCACAAAATTTGGTTCATGCTATATTTATTATTTTTCTTGCTCAGTGGCCACTTTCACATTAAGCTAAAAGTGTGCGAGCAAATTTACTTTTTAAGGCTCAATGTTACCGAAGGGTCTCAAAAATCACGCACCTTTGTGATCTTTTTTGTGTCTTATCTGTATGAATTAAAAAAATTTCGCGGTGTCGGAAACTTTGAATGTTGGAAAGAAACAAAATTCATATGGGAAAATATGCACATATACGTGTTTCAGAAAACCCCTAGCACGAGCTCGCCTCCAGGCAAAAAGCCGAAGGCTCCTGGCGAACACGACAATGTAATTAATACTCATTACTTGTACTTTTTCGGTTCTCTCCTATGTTAATTTACTCGTTTAATTTTTATACTTCATTTAACATCTAATTAGTTACAGAGTTGGGCATAATACATTAAAAACGTTAATTATTATGCTTATATGTTTATTAAAAATTTAAATTATAATTTTATTAGGTAAATTATTAGCATATAGATAAAGACCAAGGCTAAGGTTTACAAATTTTTTATAAAAAGTTTCTTATATTTAAATTAAATCTACAATTTTATGTATTCTAGATTGACATTCCAGATTAGAAAAAAATACCTAAGTCATTTTATCACCATTAAAAATTGAATGATTCATAAAAAAATTGAAATTTTATGCACTTAACATGTCCAACGAATTTGTTTATACTAAACAATTTCTTATTAATTATTAAATTTCAACAAATTAATTATTTCTTCCAACATTTGTCCAATAACTTTGGATGCCCAACACTGCTCAGCTGTACATTTCTTCTACTTGCTACTAGCTGTTTGTCCAATACATTCACTAAAAATAGTCATAAAATTCATTGTACCCTTCACCATTGTAACCATTTTACTTGCATCTAACTTTATTTAGTGGTTTTTGCAGCTGACACTATTTTGGCACACTCTCCGCTACTCTCTGTTATAACATTAACAAAGTGAGACTCTCAGCTCATCTCTCATCGCTATCATTGTCTTCATCATATGTTATCATAGTTCGTATCAGGCACTGGCTTCTTTGATCTATTTTTTTTACATTGTTTCATAGAAAGATGTAGAATTCAAAGAGATATTTAGTTACATGAAATTTGTAAAGATATTCTTATTCAATTAAATGAAATAGAACTCATATTAATAATTTATTACTTAAGTTTTAAAAACTTAAATTATCATTACTTAAATGAATATTATTAATAAAACATTTAATGATAACTAAATATCTCTTAGTCATTATATGGCCAATACAAATAATAAAAGTTGCTAGATATCCATAAGATACTAGGACTTTATGAAGCAAATTGTTTCAAACCTTGCCATGAATAAACTCCAATGGTCAAGAATTTTTTTTATGCATTGCTATACACGATAACCTTGAAAGCTCTCGATGATACTATCCATTATTTAGATTACTTATAATATGAAAATCTGTTTTATAGAAACTAATTCGACTATTAATCATTTGACATCTATAGCTTTACTGTTTTTGGTGTTTGACATTACTACTCGACTAACAGTTTAGTACTTAAATTAAGAAAGGGAACGTTGTAAATACATTAATTTTTGTGAATTACATTTCTTATTATAGTTGTTTCACTCTATTGTTTTATGTTTTGTTCATACTTTTTCCTTAAGTTTGTAGCTCAAATAAAAAGATAGTAAAAAGTTTTTATGTGTAAATAAGAAAAAGAATCTTTTATACTAAATTTATCATTTTTATTTTTATTTTTATTCTATAATAAATATGGATATAAATTGTTGCACTAAATCTTCGTAGCATGTATACCTGTCTTAAAAAAATATATAAATAAGTATGAACATATGGTTTATGAAACAAATAGTACTATACACTACAAGTTTGTATATTCTATAGATTTAATTTATATTACTAAAATTAATGTTATTTATTATTAAAAATTGTAATAAAAATTTATTACAATAAGTATTAGTGTTAAATAAAGGTGTAAAATTGTGTAACATATTCTAACTGCTGATTTTATAATAAGCAACGTTCTCTTAGAAATAATTGTTTAAAACCCTTAATCCAATACATTTATGTACATAAACAATTAAACAATAGTTTTACTACACAGCAACAACATAAAACATGCAAATAATTTACATTAATTATGTAAAAGGTTTTTTATAGTATAACATATTTTAATTGGTTTAAATAAGTTTATTGTGAAATAACCGTTTTACATGACACCAAGTATACAATCAATTAGACCAGATACATATATTTACTATTCTCTTTATTTAGACTGGTTTTGTGGAAACTTTGAAACCACAGTTTGTCCCTGGTCAAGCAATGGGTCCAAGTATGACATCAAGCACAATGGAAGAAAAGCTTTCACACTTGCAGCTTTCTCAAGAAAATGATAATATGAAAGCACAGGTAAAATAATATGGATTAAATATAAAATTTTATATATTTTCTTTATAGGAATATTTTAAACATTTTTATAAAATTTATAATTTTTAATAATTTATAAATTAAATTTTTCAGATTCGAGATCTTACTGAAAGAATAGAAATTTTAAGAGTAAAAAGAATACAAGACAAAGAAAAATTGAAAGAATTTGAAAAAATTAAACTGCAATTAGAGCAACTTATAGAATTTAAAACGAAAGTTATGGAAAGTCAGGTATATACTTTCAATGTATCTTTAATTATGATATTTTCATGATTTGATGATTGTGAAAATATTTGCTTATACATTTATTTCAACTCATATGTTACTAAATAGAAAAGTACATAATAAAACTTAAGTTCTAAATTGCATATTACAAATATTAACATTTCTATAAAATTCTTTCTTACCTAGGCTAGTCTTCAACGAGAATTGCAACGAGCTCGACAAGAAGCTCGCGATGCTCACGCTGCTCGTGAGCAGTATCAAGATGAAATGGCTGATCTTGCTGAAACTGTGGAAATGGCTACTTTGGACAAAGAAATGGCCGAAGAAAAGGCAGAAACCTTGCAAATTGAATTAGAGCAGTTGAAAGAAAAACTTGAAGAACAAACGATAGATTTAGAAATACTACGCAATGAAATGGCGGATAAGGTATCGAGTTTTAATTATCTTAGTACAATAAATAATAAAAAGAATTTTTGTTTAAATCACAAATGGATTCTTTTTATCACTGGCATTATAATGAAATTATAAAAACATTCATTTTTAGATGTCTGGAGGTTCCAGTACTACTGCAGCAAATAGTTTTGAAGTTAAACAATTAGAACAGCAAAATGCTAGACTTCGTGAAACACTTGTTAGAATGAGAGATCTTTCGGCTCATGAGAAGCACGAGTTTCAAAAATTACAAAAAGATTTGGAACAGAAAAAGTCTGAAATTTTAGAACTTAGCAGAACAAAGGAAAAACTTTCAGCTCGCGTTGAGGAAATGGAACATCAAATAGCTGATCTTCAAGAACAAGTTAGTTTATTTTTTTAATATTTCCTATGGATTGTTAATTTAAAATTATAATTTAAACTTAATTTTTTTAAATAGGTTGATGCCGCATTGGGTGCTGAAGAAATGGTCGAGGTTCTTGGAGAACGCAAAATGGCTTTGGAGGAGAAAGTAGCTGAACTAGAAGAGGCAGTCACCGATCTAGAAGCTTTACAGGTTAGTACTTTCAGAGTAGGCGCAATAAAAAAAAATGTAAATGAGTTAATAATTAAAAAAAAAAAATAAAATAAAATTACATCTACAGCTTAAAGCTTGTTTAGAATACTAGTTACTTCATATGTCCGATGGAGACAGTAATGGTAAATTTTTATTATCCCTCTTTAGGACATGTCGGATCAGCTCGCCGAGTCGTCGAAAGAGCTCGAGCTTGAACTTCGAGAGGAGTTGGATATGGCGCTTGGGGCAGCGCGCGACGCCCAACGCCAGCGGGATGCAGCTCTCGAAACTTTGTCCGACCGCGAGATGACGATAACCAAGTTCCGCGAGCTGACCCAGAAGTTGCAGGAACAATGCCTTGAGTTGCAGAATCGTTTGCAGTCGAGTGAATCAACGAGAACTGCTGCTAAAGGTACGTATAGGACACGAGACAGTGTACTAAGTGGAATAATTGCGCTTTCGCTAACTAATGCGCTGGATCTGATCATTAGACTACCCGGAATTTCAATGTAGTGCTGTATAAAGTTTCAAGCTCACGTTTAATGTATATTGATATAAAATGCTACTATTTTATACATTTTTATAATTTTTAAACTTTGATATGATTAAATTAATATAAAATTAAGAATGATCGAAATACGATTAAAATTTTACAGGAACTGAGCAACAGCTTGCTGAAATTCTTGATTTCCAAAAAACTTTTGCTGAAACTAGAGCACAAACTAAGGCAGTTGATTTAGAGTTGAGACGATTGGATGCTGAAGAAGCTCGAAACCACGTTCGATATTTACTATCTTTTATGCCTCCAGCCTTTATGAATCGTGGCGGTGATCATGATGCCATTTTAACTTTATTATTTGTACCAAGAATGACTCAAAAAACAGAAATTATTATTTCTCAAGTGAGGGACAAATATAAGACGGTTGAAAAAATTGATAGGTGAGTTTTAATTAATAGTAATTGTATTGCTACAAATATTTTTATTAATAAAAAAATATAAATGAATCATAAATTACGTTTTATAGAGCTACCATTGTCAAAGGTCATGCTGTGGCCGAAAGCATTTTCAAATCACGACTCTGCGCTCACATGTACGCGCTACAGACAGCTCTTGGCTGCTTTGAATCTGCTTTGAGCGTTTGCAGTCCCGATTCCATGCTAAAAGTTGGTAGTGCTTATCCAGATATGGCTGTGCAAGAAAAATCCGTGGACTCGTTGATCGAGTTGGCGAAGCGCGATCAACTTGACGAAAATCTGTCAATGGAAGCTATAGAAAAATGTTGTGCATATTTCTGCACTATTTATAGTATATACTTCGGCGAAGTGGATCTGGCAAATCAAGCTCGTCTTGTTGTCAATGGAACCAGGTAAGTAAATAAATAATATTTAAAAAATTTTTAAAACTTTTAAATTCGAAATGTGAATTAAAAATTGTTCAAGTGTGAGGTATTTATTCAAGAAAATTATTTTTTCTTCAGATGTTTAGGTAGTGCTGTTGAAGCTATTTCTATGGAAGCAGCGACGATCAAGAATTTGATAGATGGTGAACAGGGTGACATGGGCCTAATATGCCAACATATAGAGACCGTGTCCGACGCAATTCAACAAAATCTCAAATCAGCGCGAAGACGTGTACCTCGCGAGTTTCTTTCAGCGACGGCACCCAACGAAGCTCACCTTGGTCTAGACAAAGACTGGTATGAACAAATCGTTACTTGCTACCAGCATGCCACGAAGCTTATGAGGACGCTTCAAGATTTAAGCAAGAGTGTGTTACAGACCATTTTGACCAGTGGAGGTATACAAGCTTCTACTTTCAAAATATTGTCCTTTTGTTTTATAATATTCTGAATTAAACTAATAATACTAATGGCAATATTCCTGATTATTATTTATAGATCTTGATACTGGCTTGAACGCGGCAAAAATAAAAGAAATGGCAGCTACCTCAACGGAGAAAGTGTACGATGCCGATGATATAGGCGCAATTGCTACAATCAAAGCTAGTTTATCTGTGATTCAAAAAGCGGCTGTGAATCTTTCCGAAAAGATGGCCGAATGCGAAAATGAGCTTGCAATGACTGGTACAGCTCACCGTAAAAAAGAAAATACAGAAGAGAATAACCCAATTTATTTGCGCGCGCAGGCCACGCGTAAAGAATTAGAGGAGACTAAAATTCTTAATAGGTTTGTTTATGCACTATTTTCTCTTGAAAAATCTTTAAAAAGTAATTAATATTTTTTGCTATTATTTAATATAATTATCCCAAAAGCCAAATTATTATATTCTTATTGTTACACTTAGTTTAAAATTTATTAACTTTCATTTTTAATTTGTTTGCGAATAGAAAACTTGAAGCACGTGATGGTGATATTCGTGAAGCAAAATTGGCTCTTAGGGAAAAACAAGAAGAATTATCAGAGATGATACTAAGAAAAGAATTAGCAGAAAAACGTCTAGCTACGCAGCAGCACGAACACGAGTTAAGTATCGAGAAATTAAAACGAAACTTGGAGGAGGTTCAAACTCAATTGAGAAGAAAGGTATGTGAAATTATTTTCTCATCAACTTTTAACTAAAGTACAAATATTCTATTAATAGAATAAATTTAAAAAATTTGAACTTATTTGTAATCAGAATTTTTTTAAATAAATTCAGATCTTTGATAAATCAGTAAAAGCAATAATTAACCTCGAATTTTTACTTCAAACTAATGTGTTCAATGCATTGATTTATTTCTCTAATTTAGGAAAAGGAATTCGAAGAAACGATGGATCACCTACAAACGGACATCGACAGCTTAGAATCCGAGAAGGGTCAGCTCAAAGAAAAGCTGAAGTCCATCGGCAAAAAGGGCGTGACAGCCACCACGCCAGGTGCCGATGGTGCTTCAAGTATTATCAGTATCGGTGGCAATAGTACGACAGCTCCGACTGGTGCGCCAATGCAAGAAGGAGCTTTGCATGAGAAGATTCAGGCGCTACGCGAAGCTCTAAAGGACGAGTCTCGACAAAAGCGCATGCTTCTCAGCGAAAGCATGATGAAGAAGCTAAACTCTCTTCCACCTCTGCCGAAGCTCGATGCCAAGCTTGAGGACGATCCGAAGATCAAAGAATTGATGCAAAAGAAGCTCAAACTTCTCAGGGTCAGTTTTTTATTAGATATACAAAAAATTATTCATTTTAACTTAATAAATATCTAAGTTTTAATATTTAATCTCTTCGATAAGGAGCTTTATTAAATAGAAAAATACTGATATTATTTTTTAAGCGCGATAAAAACAATTTGAAAATCTAATAAAGTCTACTTATAAATGAATAAAATAACAAATAAAAAAATAATATTTTTGTTCTAACAGGAAGCCAAGAAAATTTCATTCTTCCCAACTGTTCCGGACTTAACTCGCAAGAAACTGTTATTAGCTACTGAAGAGCCCGTATTAGAAAAAGCTTTGCCTATATACAAGTTAATTGAAAGAGAAATGAACTTGAGGACACTCAAAGAACGCGTTGATGAATTAAGTGTAAGATTATTTTTATATTACACATATTGTAAATAATTATAAAACAAAATGAAAAAAAATAGAATATATTAAAAAAACTTATTTGAAAATAAAATTAATTATTAATTATATTAACATTTTCTGTTACAGTCTCAAGTACGTGAAGAAACCATCAAGCGGACTTTTGGTGCTCAGGCTGAAGCGCAGTTTGCTGTATTCCCAGCAAAACACATCGTTGCGGCTCTAAGAGAGCCCATTGAGCCTATTGAGCAGGCAACAGCCGAAATCTTGATTCCACACAAAGGACCATCGCAGGTTGTTACCATGCCTGTGGGCACGCAAGAGTTACGTAAAGTTCATATGCTGCTTTCGTACTAACTCGAGAATGATCTGCTAATGTATAGGGAAAATATAAGAGTATTGCAGAAAGGAATGTATCAATAAAGTATCCACTAAAAATTATTTTAGAGCTTGAATTTTCAAAATTTCGCATCATACAACAATTAATAATTAGTTTTCCTTAAAGTTTTTGGAATTTTAAATTATTAATTTGAATTTTTGAAACATTTAAATTTCTAATTCGATTTGAATTTGGTGGATGCTTTAATTTTATTGATAAATCCTTTTGGGATTACGCTATTAAATAAGTGCTTCGGAAGAAAGTAAAGAGGTTGCTCTTCTCGTTGCTTTTCTTCTTGAATTGTATAATATTTTATAAGCACATATTTTGTGCTATTTTATACAAACCTAGGCATGGGTTTCTTATTCAAGATTTAATCGATTTAATTGGCTTAACGAATTCATGATTTGATAAATATATTAAATATATTTGTCAATAACGTTGATAAAGAATTATTTTACAAAATTTATTAGAAATTTCATTCTCGATCATATTTTTATTTTAAATTTTATTTTCTTACAAAATTTAAAAACTTATGGTTTTTTGTAACATGCATGTAGTTTTAGTTAACAATTGTAAATACGCTAATTAGAGGGGATTAAAAATTTTAATATTAAATAATTCGGACAAAATTGATATTTAAATTATTTAATTTTAATTTTTCAATTATTTGTTTCTCATCTTTTGAGCCGAGTTACCTTTAAAATATATTATAAAACCCAAATTATCAATTTTTAAAAATATTTTTTATGCAACGGAGATCAATTTATTGATAACACCTATTTCTATTGTAATTTTTAAATTTATTTTATTGATTTATAAGAGATATTATTTGAGTGTTTACAGCTTAATAATTAATTTGTAAAAGAATACATAAAAAGATAATTGAAAATTTTTAAATCTGTTAATATAAAATTTTTCATAAGACATTTTCTGTTAAATATTATACGTCAAGATATTTAATAAATATATAATTCTACAATAAAAACAATAATGTAATAAATTTCTTTTTATTGTATATGATAGAAATTGCAACCAAAAATATGTAAAATAGTCGTTAAAAAATAATAATGACTAAAAGTGGATAAAGTAAATATTACAAATTATAAAAACAATTAAATCGATTCAATTTTGATACTTTCGTATAAATTGTACATAAATCGCAGCAAAGGTATTAAAAAAAAGTGCAATGAACCTTTTTTTACCATCTGAATTTTATTTTTGTTTTATTTATTATATAATTTTTGTGACGTTACGAAGTCGCAGTTTCAGTAAAAGTTTCACTGATTTTTTCATAGCATTGAAAGCGGAATTTTACAATGCGTACAAGTTTTTTTTATTAAGTCGATATATCTCGATAAGCTCGATGAAAGTGCTTCAGTGATTGTTCTAACTTGGATACAGATAATTTGTAAATGTACTTTTTTGTATTAACATCGTTAGTAGTTTTTCTGGTAATTTATGTCCACATCTTCATATGTTGTATGGTAATCATGCAAAATGTACGGATGATAATAAAATAATGATGATAAATATTACACATTGTTTTTTCGACTTTTTAATCAAACTCCCATAAGTTTCATACAAGAACGCAAAAATTTAAATCATATACCTGGTACTACTTAACTAATGAATTTACAAACAATAATTGTTTATATTATTGGGTAGCAATAACTTAATATTGCAATTTTCTTTATAAATTATCTTGTGAAAATAATAGTAATTATTTACATTTTTCAATGAAAATTTTCATATATTCAATTGATCGAATACTTGAATAACATTAGAAACTAAAGAATTAAAATTTCTAATATAAAAATATAAACTATATTAACTAATTAAATATAGTAGTTTATTCATAATCAACATTCGAATAGATTTTTAACACTTATATTTATTATACACTAATATAATTATTTGATTTACCGATTCAAATATTGTTGCGCTTGTTTTTTCTAAAAACATGGCGTGATTTTTCATTCTTTTTTAGAAACATTTGTATGCTAGAGATTAAAAAATTAACTATACAAACAGATCATAAACTTTGATTCATCAACCAAATTTTAAATTTTAAATAACTATAGTTAAAAACATTTAATTTTAGAAGAGATGTGATGTGAGAGAAATTGTATCAATTCAAAATACTGAAATAAACACTAATTTTTATACTATAGTCATTAAATTAAATTTTTTTTGTAAAATTATAAATTACAAAACCAGCGTCAATTAAATTTTATTTTATATAATATCACTACGATTTCACATTTAATGTTATTTTTTTTATAAATCTAAAATGTCTATAATGTATCGCAAAATTTTTAAAAACTTTAAATTGAACACAAAATCTCATTTTTCTTCAGATTTTTTTCAAAATCTTCATTCCTTATTAAATTTGAAAGTGCATATGATTTGCGTTATTATAAACTTTGAAATCTATTGCACATAGTCCACTAAGTAATTAAAGTCAAGTTATAAAAGATTCTAATCTTTTCCATTATGTACACTTGATAATATTTTAAACAAATACTTAAGTTTTCAGTAATATTTCTTCATAAATTATTATTAGATAAGTATTAATAAAGTTTTTGATAAATATTAATAATATGATTAACAAATTAAACTACTTAATTAAAAATTTTAATTCATTCGCATCGCTCATCTATATAAATACTTATCCTATTAATTCTTTGGTACAATAAAAAATGCAGCATGTAGATAATTAGGACATGTACGCCACAAATATCAATACACAATCTCTTAGTTTACTTAATTACTACATCGTTTTCACTCATTGAAGTCACGCTTAAAGACACTACAGAAAGCTTTAAAAGAAGCTTTTTTCTACTTTTAAAATATACAAAGTCAAAACTTAAAATAAAATCATGTAAAGCTTTATTAATGGAATGTCAATTTAAGATTTTAGTTTCCACCTAATGTTTTTATCAAAACGAAATTTAGTTATTAAAAAGATTCAAAAGAAATACTTCACAGAATGAAAACTGAGGTTATACCTGTTTTCAGTATAGGAACTCATCGATTGAAAAAGTTTGGAACAAGTATTTCAATGCTTGCAATTTCTAATTCCAAGCACATTCAAGTACTAAAATTGTACTTAAAATTTAAAAAGGTATTAAAGCTGTGTTTAAACGATTCACTTTGCATACATTGAAATAAGTATTTCTTTTAATTCTTGTTAATGACCCACTTTTCATTCAAATTGACTTTTACACTTACTTGAAATGGAGTTTTATGAAAAATGATTTAAAGCATGCAGCTTTAAAAAGAAATGACGAATCACATATGTTCGCGCAAGGGCCGTATACAATTATTATTAGCAATATTTACATAAGAATTTCTTATTTTAATCTGGTCTTGACGCAAACTTTTTTACATTTCATTATCTTTTAATATATCGCAGTAATTTTTCCTTACAATTCATTCAACCACACAAAATTTCAAAAATTTTATTTAATTCAAATAAAGAAACGTAAGATATTAAAAAAATCTTAATAGAAATTTTATTATTTTTCTGTTTTGTTTTAATATTGATCAGTATATGATCTAACTGGGTTACATGAATGTATAAGGGAATTTAATCACATTACCCAAAGTGAATCAATAGTACGAAGTTAGAAGTTTACTTTGACAATAAAGGTGGATCCTCTGTTGTATTCTATGCTTGTCAAGAATCTTCAGACCACAAAGAAGGTTTTCAATCTAAAGAATCAATCTTTAAAACTAAATGCAACATGAAATAAAAAATTGATGAAAATTCTTTTGACTATAAGTAGAAAACTTCTGAGTCTGATAAACTTTAATTCAAAATAGAACTTCAAAAAAGAAACAATCTTTTGATAAATAAGATAGTGCCGAACTAAGGCATAAACAAAGCAGATATTGGCCTATTACAATTTTTTTTCTATAAGAAAGCAATGAGAAAATAACCAAATCTGAATTTGAAAATAGTAACTTTTTTATTGCTGACAAAAATTAAAGTGCGTGTTTTAAGATGTCTTAGCCATATAACACGTGCACTAATTTTGTTTATATTAAATCAATTCTGTGCTTATTATTATTTTATGAGCTGAGCCTCCTTCCCCGCCTATGACTATTAGGGAGACAATAAACTCAATAGACTCATTATAAAACTAATACTTTTTAAAAATTCCTGATTTAAGATTTTTTTGAAAAAAAGTCAAGCAAAAGATTATATTAACACATTAATGGTATTTGAATAAAATTTCATTAATTAAAATAATAAGTTACTAATCTTCAATTCAAAATAAACAATTTTGTTTTATTTTTATCCTTACATAAGCTTTTATTATATTTCGCTTAGGGTTAAAACTAAGCTTTATGCAACACAGCTAAAAGAAACATTACTCAGCTTATTGATTGTTTATTTCAATCATGTACAAGCAAATCGCATCTACAACCAAAAGTAATGAAGCTATTGCTTTTCTACTAGCTTATTGTATTTGAAAAAAAGGCCTGATAGCCAAGAACTACGCGGCTTAAGAATCAGAGGGGTGAAAAAAGCCGCGTTGACGACCCTAAATAAAAAAAAAAAGCAAAAACGTACGTGCCGAGGAATTAAAGGAGATTGAAGCCGACTTCTCAACGTCCGTCGAAACAAGAGATTGGCCTTATATATACCGAGGAGAAATGAATTTCTCCTGATAGCAAGTCTGGAATCAAGGTCATTTAGGCGCAGTTATTATGGATCGAGAAACAGGGGGATTCGTGCGTGCAGACGATACGCATTTTTATTTATAGGTCAGGATGTTTTGTATCCAAGTGATAGCTGAAGTGGGAAGGTTTTGATCGAAATTCTGAACTGACGAGAAAGCTCGTGTGCAGGGTCGCGTTTGCATTTTTGTGACAGCAGGAATAATCGAGAATCTGGATATGTCAAACAGTATTACAGAAAATAAACTGTGTCTTCAATAATAGACTCTGAGAATTATAAAATAATCAATACTCTATATAAGTTCTAGCTTTTACTTGCGCTCATATTGCAGTTTTCAAATTTTCAATAGTTCAATTAGTTTTTCAACATTTCAATTATCTTTAACAGAACGCCGCAATCTAAGTTTGATTTTTTAACAATTTCTCTCAAACAAATAAATTAACTTAAAATCCTGGAAAAATTCCAAATCTCTATATAAAAAACTCGCTGAGCCCTTAGAATATACAACAATATAAACAAATCTTTCAATTATCATAAATACAAATACTCCCTAAGGCAGTGCATTATCTTACGTATCTACGACAAAATCCATCCATTAATCACCACACCCCATACCCAAACCGCGTCGCATTCGCCAAAACTCAAAACACTCAAAACCAACCAAAGGAAAAAAAAACAAAACAAACAGTATCACAACACATCCACATCCCTTCTACCCCACTCTCCCAGCACTCAGTGCAAAAAAACAAGCGTTCACGTCAAGACCAAACCCTTCCCTGTTTCGCAACCGGCCTCCTGGCGCTCGTCGGTCGAGTCGGAGGGCTGCTCGTGTGCGGTGAAGCTGACGACGAGCTCGTCGCGACGAGGACGTTGCTGGCGTTGCTGCTGTTGCTGCTGCTGCGTCCTCGGCGTCAGCGAATCTCACGTCCTCGAGGTCTGGCGCCTCCAGCTGGGCGGCGGCACGGCGAGGCCGCGCTCCAGGGCGGCTGCCGCCGCCGGGTTGCTCGACTCGAAGCGGCCGCGCAGGCAGCGCCGGCAGGTCAGGCGCCAGAAGGCCATGCGGAAGTCGGCCGAGTAGAACGCGTAGATGAACGGGTTGATTGCCGAGTTGATCCAGCCTGGGGGAGTAGGTTGGTTTTATTAGTGGTTTTTTGAGGTTTTTGCTTTTGTTTGTGGGGGGTGTAAGATTTCAATACGTTTTGTTTGGGTGGTTGGAAGAGACGTTTAGTATTTATGTTGATGAATGTAAATTATATTATGGTTAGCAGAGAGATGCGTAATAACATTTTTGTTAAAAAAATGTTTTGTAAATAAGAAAAAAGCCATTAATGTTTTTCTTCGTTTTTCGATGTTAAATTGAGACAAATAATCATAGATTCGTATTATGTTCGAAAAAATTAAAAAATCAACTTTGTGTAATTAAAAAAATATCTATTAATTTGTTTAATATTCACTTGAAGCAGAGTTAAAATGAATTTTCCATTTTCACTGAAAATTAATACAATCAATTTTCATAGAACAATTTCAAACTATTTTGTCCGCCAATATTGTTAAATATTATAACTTTGATTACATCTCTATTTTCATTATGCAGTTATTGATTCCTAGCAATTATTCAAAAATTTAATTACCATTTTCAATAGCCTCCGCATCCAACGAACCCCCTACTCCAGAATTTTCACAAACTCAATTAAATTAATCAAAAAATAACCTCGCCTATATAACCAAATCGATTTCAATCGCGCACTCATCACGAATCTGCTCCCAACTAACACTTTCGAAACTGAAAATATCACATTATTCGATTCAGAAAAGCCCAGGAGAAGCCAAAGACATCCTCTGCCTCTCGAATGTTCTTAACGTAATAGAATTCAATCTTTAACGCGATATCTGTTATAAATCAGGCGGCTGTTATCTCGGCGGACTGAGAAGCCACTCTCGCGCTGAGAGAGCGGCGAAAGTAAGATTTATACTCGGCACGATCTCTGGGGGTCGAAAAATGAGATTTATTAAATAGGGAGGCGCGCAGGAGTCGGAAAAGTTTCTCGTCGTGTTATTGTCGGATTTGTTGATTCGCCGAACGACGCCGGCGACGTTTCCGGAATTAAACTTGATTAGTACGTCAATAACGGCTCGAGCTGCGATATCTAGCTCTTTTAAGGCTTTAATTGAATCAACGGTGATATACGTAATTTTTCTCGTCGGAGGGTGGAGTCGATTTAGGAGTAGGTGAGGATGTTTTTTTTGGATGGGTGCAGATCTGATTCAGTTCTGTAGTCGGCAAACGTTTTGCATTAAGATGGGAAAGTGAATTATTAGGGATGTTTCGCGTCGGATTTGGTGATGAAATGGTGGTCGAAAATGGACGCTTTGGTGAATTCAAGAACCGTTTTTTATAGATTAGGAAATGCCATCCATTTAAAAGGATTTTTTTAAATTAAATTCTAAATGTTATAAATTTTAATTTTTGAATGCTTTATTTTCATCGTTATATCACGATGTAAACTGAATTAGTATAGTCAGTAAATAATGTGATGAATGTGATAAGACCTTTGTTTACCCACAGGGTAAAATAAGTATTATATATGTGGATGTATATGCATTCGTGTCTGACTACACCGAGGAATTTCTACTTGCATGTACTACCTAGAATGCCATAAATCATAATTAATTTAAAAATTATGAGATATGAAATAATACGTCATACTTTATCAGGTATTACCAGAAACATAATAACCTACTAGACTTTATTAGATATTATCACACATCCTCTTGTAATCCGTTCAAATCTGCTCTCCACTTCTCTACATTGAGATATTAAGATTATATATTGTATCGTTTACGCGCTTGTTAAGATATTAATTGTACATACATTTGAAACTCAAACCTCTCTAATTTCTCGTTAATTAAACTAAATAATACAAATAATTTGAATAAAACCATTAATAATATTTCTTATAATTTTCACAAATTTTTATCAAATATATATTATAAAGTTTTAATTTTATTCAATAATGTAGATGTAAGGGTTATTTGGCATGCAGTATAAAACCGCAATTGGAATGTCTTTTATTCGCCTACTGTTGCCAAGTATATTTTACATCTGAATTCTTACCGGATAGACTCAGAACTATGAAACAGTTATTTCCTACCACAAACTTTACCAGAGAAAGTAGTTTTCCGCAAAAGTACAACAGTTTCATCCTTTTCTTCTAAAGTTCGTTTTTTCCGCTTTTCTACTCTTCAACGCGAAATACAAGTATCGCGCTTAAACGTCTTCATATTTAAAAGTACGCAATTTCAAAAGTGCATTTAATGTTAAAAATAGTTCAATCTACAGTTAAATCATTAACTGAGAAAAATTAAATATTTCAAGATTAATAGATTAGCAACAATACATTATACTCAAATCGAAAATGCCCTCTTAGACAGATTTTTTCTTAAAGCCTGCCAATATTCTTACTGAACAAATATAAACTCCTGCGCCAAACGAAAACGCAGC
>JAPYZA010004855.1:0-24301 GCA_030522685.1 Eupelmus azureus | reverse complement strand
ATGTAATACATTGTTAATTTACACAAATTCATTTGCTTCATAAAAAGAAATAGCGCGCTTTATAATAAAGTAACCTAATATAAAATATAAAAATAGTAGCAGTTAAAAAAATATTACTTTAAAATTTGTATCATTTTTATTTTTACCGTTTCTTCTAAGCATAAACATTAAAAAAAGCTGAAGTTTCTTGTACATACAGCTTTAGATAATTTATGAAGAACAGTGGAACAAAAAATAAAAAATTACACAATTCAGAACTCATGTTACACTAAAATTTTATATCCACGTCTAAAATCAATCGAACTTTTTCTTAAACAAGCAAGAGATGAAGGAGCTATTAGCTCTGAGATTGTTCGTCTCAAAGTCATGGTACAACAATGCACTGCAACAGATAACTCCAAACTTCCTTCTTTGTACTCCATCAAGTATAATAGCAAAGTCTAAGAAGTTTGTTCTAAGAGTATTGTGAGCTTGAATGAAGGAAAACTTCAGAAAACATTAAAATAATTTACTCAAAAAATATGAAAGAATATATTATTATTAAAAATATAAGTACTGCAAATAGAATTTCATTAATTAATATAAAATTACATGACTGAAATCTATAGAAATCATTTTTATAAAAAAAATTGTTAAATCTCATACAGATTTATACTTAGATTTTATACTTTTAGTAAATAAAAGTGCCTTATTTATAATAATTTCTTTTATACAAGGATATTTAACCTAGAAACAAAGGCTAAGAAGTAGAAAAATAGCATACATCAAGCGCAGAACGTAAACTAAAAGGATTTCACCTAATCTTACAAATAGTTTAAATCTTTTGCCCCGGCAATCTTCGAAATGAAAATAATTTTACATAAGAGACTTGCAGGCAGTACCGCATTGCGCCGAGTATAAACGATAGCCTTTACTTTTTCAGAAAACTATTTCCGGCTTAGCGTTGCTACCGTGGCTGGTGACAAATTTGGCAGAGCCATAGTAACGGTGTCAGTACGGCTCTGGCTGAAATAAGATACAGCGAGAGCGAAACAAACGGCAAAAAAGGAAAGAGTGAAAAGTTACTTCCCTGCGAAGTTTCCAGCAGCGCGGCGAGATCGCGGGGAGAGAAGTGTCGTTCTGTAACAAAAAAAGAAGCCTTAGAAGGAAGGTAGAGGAAGCGGAAAAAGACGCTAGAGAGAGCGAGGGATGCACATAAATTATACAAATTTTACACTCAACTGTCAGACACGCTAACAATTTTTCTCGGCCCTTTAATGCGCATTATCCTGGCTTTTTGAAAATTTCTGTAGAAACGATTGATGGATTGAGCCAAGATTAGTCATTCTTATACGCTTAATTATTTTTACTGCTTAAATTTAGTTTTTATTAAATATAGAGTATTATCAGCATGAAAAATTATATCAACTCTCCAAATTTTTATTTTCATATTCATATTTCGATGCAAATTAAAAAAATACTTTATCTATAAGGATTAGCTGAATCAGAATGCTTAAGCTGTAATCTACTATCGCATATACTTATTCAGTTTTTTTCTCCGATGGGAATGAACAAATTTCTGTATAAAAAATTCTATTCAAAGAAGAAAAGAATTTTGTTCGGAATACAAAATGTATTCTAAGAATACACCTTTCCCAAAACGCAGTTACGCAGAGGATGAAAAGAATCTTTCTTCGTGTCAAATCCCGGAATTTCGCAAAAAACAAAAAAGAAAAAACTACCACCAACGCTGTTTCTGCATTATACAACAAAAAAAAACACGTAACAATAGACCAGTTCCAAGTCCCTTAGCCGGCGTGTAGAGTACACGTCGAGCTTCAGTGGCGAGCATCACGGCTCGGCAAAAAAGAAAGTCCCTGGAAAATGAAAATCACGGCGGTTTGTCGCCGCTGAAATAGAACGAAAGATTTTTCGCCGGCTGACTCGGCGAACAAATGGAGCCTTCTTCTCACGAGAGAAGGACATTTTGATGCTCGAGTGCCTTGGGGCAGCTCGGCGCATTTCTAAGCTACGGCGAGCGCGCGGCACACGCAGACCAGCGCGCTCAATTCTTTCGCTCCATTCACAACTGCCTGGCTCTTGTTTCCTTCCGATTAAAGGACGATCGATCTGGCGCGTGTGTTTCAGCTCGGCTCGTCGCTCTCGCACCCGCTTGGTGTGTATGAGGAAAAAGGGAGGATGGGGAATAAGGTATGCTGAGAGATAGTCGCCACGCGTCAATGCTGGTAATGTCTAAACATTCAGTACTGGATATTGTTTTGGTTTTCAATGAAGTGATGAGAATGTTTATTGTATGAGAATGATTTGAATTAGTGAGGTTTTTTATTAACATTTTTATGGTTGAAATCGTCCCGTTATTTTGATAGTTTTTTAAAGTTTCAATTTCTATAGCTCTTAGGTTATCAATAACGAAAATTTTCTCTCATTATATGTGTTAGTAGTAGAAATCAAACTCGAAAGTGCAAAGTTCATATTCCACATTAATTAAGCCGAGTAACTAAATTATAGGATCAGTTTTACTACATATACAGGTTAGCTTCACTCAGAAAGGATAATTAGACTATCAGGAACAAGTTAATTAGGATTTGACTTCAATCTCAAAGACGATTCGAGACCCTTTTCACTATTAGAAAATATAGGATAATGTAACCTTCAAGATGGTCTATCTTAACAATACTATATTTGAACTATATTTAATAGCTTTACCTGGTATTTTATGATATCGAATCAAATTTCATCATAAGTTTTGGGCTAATTGTAAATGGTGATTATTTCTTACAACATAAAAATATTGTTTTAACAAATTTGTTAGTTCTAATACAAATGGGCTTAGAATTTTGATGTATAGTCTTTATTCAAATCAATAAAGTACATTGCCACATAAACCGAGTATGCCATATAATTATTATTGCTACATCGTGCAAATTTAAATATTATTCTCAACTTTTCTACTGAATGAGTCTGGAATTGTTACTAGATAGTTAAAAATTGAATTCATATTTCATATAAAATTAAAGTAAAATCTGTAGATCCGTATTTTACAAAAATATATTTTAATGATTTTATATTCCATTTTGTGCAAAATTTTTATAAAACATTTGGCAAAATTGGAGGAAGAAGGATAAAAATGACACTAAGGAGTATATATTAGAATATACGTTAGAATTCTACACATTAAAATTTAAATATTTTTTACTACAATTATGTTTTTAATTGTCTTTTATGCAGAATTCATATCTGATAGAAAATTTTTACATTAAAAGTGTGTGTTGTGAATAAGATATCAAAGGAAGTATTTGCCAAACATGACAAAAGCTGTCATACAAGATTCAAACTCTAATAGACAAACGAATATTCATTTCAATGTCCTTTGTAACCCTTGTATTGTAACAAAAATAAGTATCTTCATTTTTATCTTTTAATTAAGGAATAAAAAAGTAATAAATAATATAAATTATTTATATTACATCTTATAATATTGATGTATAACTTTAATTTTTTCTGTATTTTTTTTCTTCACTAATAGTATTTTGCATGTTATTTCCTTTTTACAAACTGAAATATTCATTAAATGATCTTGACAGTAAAAACAAAAAAGCCAAAGGTCAATACGATAAATTTTTCTAAAATACATCCAGACGTGCAAAAAAAAGTATACGAAAGCCCGATGTACATGATAAGCAGGCAGCCGTTAAGAATCTTATCTCTTAATAATTCGAGCGCATTGACAGTATCCACACCGTCTATATCCATTCATTGAAAAGCCGCGCGGATATAAAGCCGGGGCGCTTCGGGACTGAAGCATCCAAGATCAATCGTAATACCCAGCTAGCCTAAGAAACACGCTCGAGATCCCAGCCGATGATTGACGTCTTTCCTCGGGGCTCAGCGGCGCACAATGAGATGGATATTTTCGCCGCTTTCCCAAATGCAGGAGCAGCCCGGCCGCAAATGGAAATGAGGGAGCGTCAAGAAGAGAGGAGCGCGAGAGCGAGAAAGTGGCAGAAAGAGAGAGAGGAGCGGGAGCTGAAATTCTAACATCTACATGTACACACATATGGATATATGTATGAAGTTGAGTTCTCGGGGAAAGTGGCAAGTTTCTGCGCGGAGTATACGCAGAAAAATACATTATACTCGGACCAATCGGATGAGCCTAAGCTCCTTATCCTTTACGATTGTGCGCCTACTCTATATATCCAGTCCGGGGGGTATAAGCCATGTGTATCCGCGTGTATAAATATAGATGATACATATACGTGGAGAGAGAGAGAGAGGCGCGCTTGGGTTATATCGCGCGAACCGCGCCCGTATTTCCATTTTACCCTGGCGCCTTTGCGCGCGGACCGCCTAGCAAGCGCAGTTACAGAAATTACGCCTCGGTGAGTCTCCCTCTCTCTCTCTTTTTCTCTCCTTTTCTAGCCCAACGAAGCCATTGTCGGAGGCCCAAGTTTTTTTCCCTTCGCGCTTTCACGTGTCTGCTTGCTCTCTCTTTCTCCCTTTCGCTGTCTCGCTGGGTACTTTTGCCCTGACAGCGGGAAATAACGTATGCGCTGACTGGGCAGAAATTAACTGAATTCGGCGAGGCTGATATCGTGATTTATGTGCTTTTTCGCCGCGGACTTTGATATTCGCGAGTGGAAAAAAATGTTTGCGCGACGTCGCGTTTCGAAAAATATGCATCTTCGCTTTATCGGGCATTCGAAATTACGGGGATTTTTTTTTCTAATCTTCTTTTACTATTTGAAACTTGTGAGCTTCGTATTCAATACTCGCGATACAAGTGTAGCGCAAAATAATAGTGTAGGTGCAGGAATTTTACCTTTTCAAGAAGGATTAATAAATTGTATTTTATATTTTCTCTGAATGATACTCTTGTAATTTGACTTTTTAACATATTTGGTAAATTTAGAGAAACTAGATATATTTTTATTGTTTGTGCACGCTTTAGCACAAATATTTTACATATAAATAAGTAGGTATATCAAGACTAAAGAGATATACCTGTAGCTGCAACTCCCTTTGTGTATTTTATTGAGCGAGTTGCAACCAGCTATATTACTCGCTTTTCTATGAATTTACCCTAACCAAGCGGCTGGGTTGGAGGGAAAGTTGGACTCGAAAATGTTGCCTACGTAGTAAAATCGATTTTTCAAAACTGAAATTAAACGTATGCATGCAAAATAAGCATAATTCCCTAGAAGTGATACACTTTCCTAATCCCGAATTTGAATTTTGTTAATTATAGCAAAACAATCATAACAATAAATTCAACGTATTGTTAAACCTACTTATGTTTTATATAAATTAATCAATTAATCATAGGTTGCAAACATTATGAACCTAAGTATTTATTAAATTCATAAAATACATTTGTTATTGAACTGCAAATCGAAAAGATTCACTATCCACTCTCACCAAGGTTAGCATTAAAAGCACGAGTTTCAAAATGCACTTAGTACACTAACTAAAAAGCTTTCAATTTCTCCCTACCCACAAAGACTAATTGTTGCGTAAACAAACGCATAAAAACATAACCTAGAATACGAAACAGTCAACAACCGTGAATTGAGTCGCGATCCCCGATCGATTAATCACGAATGAGCGCGACACGCTTGATGGCGATGTGCCGTAACCCCCAAAGCGGCGCACGCATCTTTCTCTCGGCGCTCGCGGCGAAAAAAGTAAATAAAGCGGGGCAAAAAGAAAGAGACAAGTAGCCCAGGTTTAGAGCTAAAGAGAGATGGCCCAGGCAAGAACGAGTTAAAGAGAGATAAAGCTATAGAAAGAAGCAAGAGGTGAAAAAGAGAGGCAGCTCCTGCCGCTGAGAGGTATAAATCAGAGAGCCGTAGCGCGAAGAGGACTCAGTAGCAGCAGCAGCAGCTAGGGGCGAAAAGAAAAGGGCGTCAATAAAATGCAAGGCCAGAGGAGAGATAAGCCTGTCGCGGATTCGCATCGCGAATACTTGGACGAGGAGTTTAGCGACGAGGAGCCCGCGGAGAAAAGTGAGATTTATGGAAAAAGTAGTAAAATCGCCGGGCCGCAAGCTCGCAAGCTCGCAAGCTCCGGCTACGCTGCCGGCGCATCGGCGAACTTCATTTTCGTGCAGCGAGCACGCAAGCGGATTGCGAAGCGCGTAATTTTAAATTGAAATTTTTTTCGGGATTTAGAACGACACTGCCACACCGCACGAGCTGCGCTCGATGTTTTATTTTGAGGAAACGAGCTCCCGAGCCAGCGAGCTCGCGGCTCGGCCCTTTTCTCTCTCCCGCGCTCGACTCGTTACTCGCACGCTCGCTGGTTATACGTACCCGTTAATGCGAAATTCTTTTAATAAGAACACAGCTATTTTAATAAACGAGTTTGCACTGCTGAATCGTTCGCGCTTTGTTGACTGGTGCTCTGGCACATCTAATCAGTTTTTTTTTTTTTGGCTTGCTTGAATTATTACACGCTTAAAGCGAGATAAAAAGTTTTTTCATTTTCATCCCGCATTAAAAGTCTTATTATAAAAATTTTACGGGCTTATCCTAATGAAATTTTCAGTATTTTGTTAAAAATACTTTATTTAAAATTAACTTTGATTTTTTTTAAAAGGTGATGGATAGTTCATTTTAAAACTGCTACTGTTATAGATACTGATTACTATTAAATAAAGCTTAATAGGGCTTAGAGGCAACATAATAGAATCTACTTAATCTTGAAATTTTTTAAATCTACTATATAGGATTACATTTTATTGTACAAATATTACAACAACAGATTATAATATTGTTATAAAGTATCAATAACAACTTTTAATTGAATAATCTTCCTAAAGTATTATTCAACCAATATGATAATGGTTTGAAATTTCAAGTTTATTTAAATTGCAGTTCATTATAACATCATTAAATTAAAAAAAAATGTTCTCAGATTAATTTCAGTTTTCTCCAAAAGATAAATCATCATTTTTAATCCATTATACTCTATGAAAATTCAACTTTTTGAACTTTGAAACGAATCTCACTAAAAAGAAAAATATTTTAATAATTTGAATTTTATATTTCGTGGGAATTGAGTTAACGGAAAAATTATTTAAAAGGTATTATTTGAATATTAATAATACTTTAGTTTAAAATTATGTCTTAAACAAATTTTTTTCGAGCAGTATTATACATTTTCAGTAATAAACTGCCTATACGTATCGAACCTATTGTGAATCAAAACTAGACAAGCACATTTTTTTGACTTTTTTTAATTACAAATTTGAAGAGAAGCGAAAATTTGTCTTTGTTCGTGATCCGCAACTATGGATTCTTTGAAACCGTAACAGTAGGAGGAAGAAAAGCGGGGGAGAAAAAAGTGTCTTATAAAAAAAAAAGTGGGTACCAATTTTTCCTGCCGACGCAGTTCTTCATTGAATTCATTTAACAATGAAAATAGAAAAAAAAAGAGTCGGGGTGGGGAAAAAAGAAGAGATCAGAGTCGCGGCAAATGAGAAAAAAAAAGAGCGAGTCTACCAGTCGAGCGCGCGCTATTCGCGAACGAACGCGAAATCGCGAGTCCGCAGCCGCACTCACTCGCTAGGATAAATGAAAGATCTCGATGAACTTTTAATTGCAGAAATCCAGGACGACGAAATCCTGAGAGCCACGTACGAGGAGAATGAACTCGACAAATTAGTGAGTTTGAATTTGGTACGGCCGCTCCATTGTCTCTGGGCCATGGGCGAGCTTTAATGAAATAACAATTCCTGAATTGCGAGATCAACTCGATTGCTACCATCTCCCAGCTCTATCGCCGCTCTCTCGCTGTGCCATCGAAATCGCGCTAAATAGCATTTTCATATTTTAACAGGCTTACTTTTTTCTTTGCTTGCGTATGACGAATATTGAACGAGCTCTCAGATCCATTCTAGTAATTGTCCAATAAATTCGTAGTAAAAATTCAAATTTAATTTATTTTTCACAATTGATGGATTGAGAGTATCGTTGGAAAATATGGATGTTTTGAAGAAATCGTTAATTTCAACAAATTAACTAGAATCTGGCTATCTAGCTTGTATATCTGTTTCTATTATAGTTTGTATGTGAAAACATCATTTTATTATCTAAATGACTATTTGCAAATAATTTAAAAAAATATATTGTAGTTTAAACATTTCAAATCCTTTTTTATAATTTCAAGCAGGAATTAGCGTAACTATACCGTAAAAATTTTTCCTTAACTATATTAATTACTTAGGACAATTTTATTACTTATTAATAATCTATGTGGTTAATTGCAGGTAAATCTTGTGAAAGATTTTACAGTACTAAGTGGATTACTTGAAGAAGATTGGAATGACAGATGTTTATTTACAATACGACAATTTTTTGAATATCCCTCAATTCCAATAGTTACGATATTTTTTTTGGACGACCAACTTACTGCACAATTATGTTTTCCCGAGGATCCTGTAGATGAATTAGCTTATTTTGTTCGAAGGCCTTTTGAAGAATTCCATCCAAATGATTTTGAAAATAATGTACTTTTTGGTACAATCAACGACAACGTTGAAAGTTCTATTTTAACGATAGTCAACAATGTTTTGGCGCCAGTATTTACCAAAATCCGTGCTTGGCCTGACAGTATCCTTTAAATTAACATTAAATAACATTAACACTTTTTTAAATTAAACTTTCGAAGCAAAATTTAAACTAAAATTTATACTAAACTATTAACTACTTGAAAAGAACGTGACGTCAGATTTTTGCGACTTCTGCCTTGTTCGTTACTCCTAAATTCGGCGTGCACGAAATTCCCTTTTTTTGCGCTGTTACTGAGATCGCCGAATTCGTTGAGAGCGCCAGGCGACTTTGGCGCGATATCGTTGTCTCCTCAGTTTCACTAGTGCGGAGGTATCGGCGTGTCCGCGTTCCTTCGTTTACCCGATAAAAACCAGTCTGATCAAACTTGCCTTGATCTACTTATGAAACGGGTCTAAAAGATTCCTGCTTAACGCCAGAAAGCCTGAACTCTAAGGTCGAATATCTACCTGCAGCAATTAAAAACTCCTTTAAAAAAAATAGCCAACGTTAAATGTATCATAATTAACACTACACAGAAACCCTGGGTTACCGCCGATATTCGTAACCTTATGCGTCAGCGCGATCATCTCTATGGCGCGCCCAGCGCGCAAGCTTTATAGCTATTTACGAAAGATACTGTGCAGTTAAAAAAGACTTCAAGAATCAACCTAACGCAAGCAAAAAGTTAACCATCAAGTCCAAACTCGATTCTGCTCACGATCCTGAAACCAAATAGCGGGAACTTAAAAAATTAGGTCCATCTTCGAAAATACTGCCTTCAACCCTGCTTCACTGTAGCGCGGAAGCACTCAATGAGCATTATGCGTCAGTCTTGACTAGAGATTTATATCAAGGACATTTGTGCAGAATCTGTTCCTCTCATAGGTATGTCCTCCTATAGTAGTCAATATTTCCGCTGTCTCTGAAGAGGGCGTGCGGAGAGGTTGTCAATCGTGTGAATCGCTTGGTATGGGAGGCGATGAGATCTCATCTGGCATACTTAAGACCAGCCTCTTCTCTATTCTACTAAGCGTTACTCAAATAATAAACGAGTCACTTGCTTCGAGCCTCTTTTTCTCGTAATAGAAGCCTGTGTTGTACCAATCTTAAAAAATTCAGCCGTTGAAAACGTATCTGACACTATTGCGCAGCTTTCGGACATGTCTAAAAATCTTGAAAAAATCTTCTATCTTCAGCTCTTACATCATCTCTCCTCAAAATCATTTTTAGATTGTTATACTGCACACTCTATGTATAAGTCTCACATTCATATAGGTTCTACCGCATGACTTTAATAAATTACTTTCAATCAATTAATTAACCAAGGCTTGCAATCACCTCAGCCGCCGTCATCCTCGTGGCATCATATTGTATATTCGATGCACCGCTTTTGATCTTCGAATACTGCACGTATCGCTCCTGCATATAACCTCGTTATGCTCTCCTTTATGAGGCGCATTTACGTTTTCAATGAGGAAAAAAAAAAGAAATTTTGTTTTTCCCTTCCTGAACGCAACTAACTCTAAAAATAGCTTTTGGAATAAGCAGACTGACCATCTCTAACATACACCACCAAAAAGTAATATTTTATATATAAAAATAATTTCATCCGAAAATCTCAACATGCTCGAAAAACCAAGGTTTACTCTATGCTTTAAAAAAATCCGCAAAAAAAGGTCTCGATTTTCCCGATAACTGTTTAAAGTGTATTCGTGAGCAGCTTGCAACAACAATAATACATTTAAAAAATATATTACACCAATCTATGATCGCATCGAACTCGATCTACTAACAAAAATAAAAATCGATAACATTGAGCTTGATCATACTACGTGTGCGCAAAATCTCGGTGTTTGCCTTACACCTGCCATAACATGGAAGCTCGCGTGAAAGAAGTTTCGCAAAAAGCGCACAGCTGCCTCTACTCACTACGCTGCTACAAGCACTCATTGTCCAAAACATCTGACAGAAAAACTAGTGCTACACATGATCTTCCCTAAACTCGACTATACCTGCTCCCTGTACGACAACCTCGGCAAGAAACGTAACAAAAAGCTTCAAACAGCTCGGGACACCTACATAAGATTCGTCCATGGAAACATCCCATACGATGTAAGCATAACTCCATATCGTCTGGAGCTGGGCTGGCTTTCTATGGAACATAGGCATGGGTACTGCATCACGAATCTTACTTTTAAGATTATCACAACAGGACATTCGCCTTATATGGCATCAAATTTCCAATAACAAGGCGTCATGATTATGACCACTCTCTATGCGTCACTCAACTTCTTACTCTCTCAAGCCAAAGCAGTAAAAACCTACATATATGGATCTTCTCTAAACAAGGATAAATCTTAATAGAATAGTCGCGGAATTAACGGGGGACTTCTATCGCGTCTCCGCATATTGAGTCGTAGTAAATCTACCTTACTATCCTATACTATATTTTCTCCAATGCGCGCACAAATACGTTATCCCTGGAGTATTTTTCCATGTGACTATCACCATTCCTAGGCATAGCGATCAAACTTATGTACAATAACATTTCCTTCGATGTAGCCTACATATAATAACTTTGTCAAACGTAAAAATTAGAATTAAAATTTAAATTTAAATTAAACAAACTTGACGCCTAAACTTCGTAATAAACCAAAAATTTCAAATGCGGTTAGATTTTCACTGTCATTGTCCCTCTTTAACGCCCACGTTTGCAACTTTGAGCTTGTACCGGCTATGCATCAGCGACACTCGTCGCTCTCTTTTTCGTTTTTCGAGTTTCGGCGGCGCTCATCGCATACCTACACGTCTTTACGAGGGGATGCTGTTTTACAACGTGGCAGAAAATATTATCGCAAATTAAATTTTTATATGTAAGGCTTTGAAAATAGTTTCAATATTTGTAAGACTATATTCCGTAATTTATTTAATATAATATTTGTACTAGAAAAAATTATTTAATTTTCAAAATTAACTTAATAATCCAATTTTTCATTAATAAATTTTCATACGTAATCATCAAAACGTTGCATTTCCGCTTAGGCCTACATGCACTGCATAATATAATTAACGAATTTACGTAAAGCATACAAACAATAAGTCATTTAAATCACAAATGATAACTTGTTTAGTAAATTGATCATAAATTTCGAAGCGTAAACCAAATAATGATAACTGTCAACATAAAATACGTAATAACCGAACAAGTAGTCGATTTTGATCTAATAAATTGCAGGATTATGAATTCTCGATTAAAAAATTATAATAATTATTATACCTATTAATTTGCGAGGTTCTAACAACAAAACTATAAAAATCAGTTGACAAACAGTGTAGGATAGTTACTAACCTCTTCATTTTTTACAATTTAATTTAAAACTACAAATTAAAAAACAGAAAATTAACTTGCAGTTGCGAATTCTATAATATAAAAAATTAAATAGAAGTTTAGTTCTAGTTTTAGTATAGTTTTTATTTAAAATAAGAAATTTTTAAATCTCAAATTTTTATAATAAAAATAATAATACTAATAAATATTTAAACAAATTTTAATTTATATCTCATTATATTTTAGGTATTTTATAATAATGATTATTAATAAATATATGAATCACAATATCTACTATGTAAAAACAATAATTATTACTTTAAACACATAATGCGATGAAACGTAAATACAGAACGCAAACCGTATTATAATTCAATGTTTATTAAGTTTGTATCCAATAACGTAACTAAATTCGATTAAATAATTTTTTAATACAAATTCACGTGAGAAAACTATTTACAATTATTAGTTCAAAAAACTAAAGCTTTCTAAGAAATAATAACAATCGAAGAATATATTTCGTAATACTAAGCTCATCAATAAGATCAACAAACATAGTAAATAAATATCAAATTAGTTAATTAATTTAAATATCAATTAATTAATTAATGTAAACATTAAGCTCATCAATAAGATCAACAAACATAGTAAACAAACATCAAACTAATTAATCAAGCACCACTAACTTAAAAAAGCAAAACGAAATATAAAGTCACTCTGTCTCCCAACAGTGGAAGTTCTAGAACAGGTTATCAAGCAGTTAGCATCGTCGAAGCAAGGACTTCCAGCTACACCCTCCTCTCTCTCCTCTCGCGACCCGCTACATATAATCAGGATAACAGCGATCGAGCTCCCGCGGCCGAGCTTTCGTTACAGACGGCGAGCGCGTGCTTGCGCGCACACAGCCCCTCACTCGGTCGGGGCAATCTAACTTGATGATATTACCAAACGAATTTGTAACTGGATGCTTTCCGCGCGGGCCATTGTGCATATCCAGGGCTGCGGCGGAGCTGCATATACAACGGCCCGAACGCACTTTCGAGATGGATTGCCGCGGCAAAATTAATATTACCATAATTTTCGCTTAAACACATTCGCGCTAGTTCGCGCGGCCGCGGGCGCTCTTGCCACTTGATTAACCGCCGCAAATTGTTACTCGGGCAAACTTGTAACTTTAATATGCATGCATGCATGCGGATGCCGGCCATCGAGATTTACGTTTTTTTTACTTTTCTTTGCGAGATACTGCTTTGTTGAAGTCTCTTTGCGTTTGGTTGATTAACTAAGATTTTTTTTTTAATTGAAATAATTACGTGCATATGCATATAGATTATTGATATATTTAGTTATTTATCTATTTTATAGGTATTTTGAAAATTAAACCATACAATTTTAAACTAACAACTAATCGATTTCGTCATCTTGATAAATAAAATTTTGTTAAATTCATTGTATTCTCAATCAGACGCAAGCTTCTAATAGTTAGTCAAAATGTAATTAAAAAAAGAAATTTCTTTTTTATCAAAGTAATTTAAAATTGTACTTCTAATTATTATAATTAACAAGTACATACAACTTGTGTATATAACTTTTTAAATATTTTCTAGTTCACTAATCAATTTAATAATTTTACTTTTCAATCGCTATTTGAAAAGTAAATTTTCGAATATATTGAACTTTAATGCCTAACTTGATTGAAAATTAATTAAGTATTGAAAAAGCAAACATATTAGCCATTCAATTAAGAAGCTTTATTAATTTAGAGAAAGATTAAATACTTATCTATTATGTAAATAATAGAAATAAAATGATAAAGTGAAGGTTTTCATGCCGCATCATAAATTGTCTTTATCTGCGTTATGATATAAATAAGCTGGCGCGATGTACAATTTTCATCGTAAAAATCTTTCACTTGGAAATCCGAAAAAATCCGATCTAATTTTATGAAGTAATATTTTACATTTATCCACATATACCTTTCCAAGTTATTAAAATCTCAAAACAGAAAAGTAACTTTATAACTGTCTTGTAGATAACGCTCGAGGAGTTTTAAAAGCCCGAAAAAGCTTTCGTCATAAATCTTTTGCTTACTGGTATCCACCCCTCCGTTTACAAGAGGGCAAAACAATAGCTAAACGCACTGCGGCCACATAATCAAAAATACATATGACCATACGTGCCAATCTTATTAAAAAATCCTAAAATTTTAATTTGATAAATCTACGAACGTCCCAATAACAAAACCACTTTTCCCCAACAGATCATAAAAAAAGCAAATATTTCTTCCTGAATAAGTAAACATGCGTGAAGGAGGATTTCTGCACGAACATGCAGAGCTTCCTGTGCAACCTGACCGATCTCAGGTACAAAATGCTCGGCTTGACCGTGATCTATCAGCCGCGAGAGGGATTCGAGGTGAGCGCCGAAGAGGCCGCCGCCGACAAGGAGCTGATCAAGCGGCTCGAGGGGATCGTAGTCCATTGGACGAGGCAAATCAGGGTCGCCCTCGGCGACCAGGATCAGGGTGCGGCGGGCGAGCTGCTCTGCTTTAAGGACGAGTATGACTTCTGGATCTACCGCTGTAAGTCTCCTTACCAATCCTATTTATGTTGTGAGCTTTTCCTGCTTGCGTGTGTAGCTGTATGTGTGTATTGCTATCGAGTTTTCTTGCAAGCTCTTTTTACAGCGGGATTATTCTTTTATACACCTACCGACGATTTTTCAGATTTTTTCTTCGTCTTTTTTTTAGACAAAAAGAGTGCTGTAGATTATATATGCGAATGATTTGTAGTGGGTTAATTACTTGGAGTATTGAAATGCGCATGCTAGAATCACACAAATTAATTTAACATATTTCATTTAACACATTTCAATGTGGTAAAGAACCATAATCCACTTCAAAAAATGGCCCAATCAAAGATCATTAAAAAAAAAATGTCTTCATCACATTCCGGCGGCCCAGAAGTGGTACCCTTCATTTGATTATCTCAGAAATATTCTACGTGTTTTATAGCAAAGAACGATAATCCGCTTTAAAAAGGTCAAACGGACTTAAAATTTTGAAAAAAAAATATTTAAGTCCTTTTCATCCACTCTAGGCCGCCTAAAAGGACGGAACTCTTTTTTGGATTTTCTCGAAAAAAATTATGGACACATGTTTTACAGCTAGTAACTATAATCTTTCAAAAAAATGTCCAAAAAGTTTAGAATTTTAGGAAAAAATTTTTAAGTGCTTTTTACCGATACTTTTGGTCAATCTAAAGGGTGATTCCCCTCCTTCGATTTTCTCGAAAATATTCATCGACACAAAACCATAATCCGCTTCAAAAAAAGGACCAATTAAAGTAGAATTTTGGAAAATAATATTCCAGTACTTTTCATTCCCTTTAGACAACCTGAAGGGGTGGTTCTCTCCTTTGATTTTTCCGAAAATATTCATATGGACACAGAGCATAATCCGCTTTAAAAGAAGGTCCAATTAATATAGAATTTTGGAAAAAACATTTAAGTCCTTTTCATCCCCTCTAAACCATCTGAAAATTATATTAGATAAATAAAACGCAAATACACGTAAAATTCAATCAAATATAAGTAAAGCTTAGTACATTAGAATAAGAAAACTATTTTTTACAATTTTTTAGCTTAATAAAATGTTTGTCGTTTGATATTTATTTAAATAGTTTGTTTTACGCCTACTCATTTAAGCCTACTCAGTCACACCGAACATCTTAGTTGTTGCCAGAGATTCTTATGAAAACCGAATTTGTCTAATGACTATCGAGGCATTCTGGCAATGTCAATATTATTTTTATAATACATTTTTGTAGGGAAAATAACTAGACAAGAATTTGAAAGAAATTATTAAAAGATCAAATTTCACGAGGGAATTTCTTTTTTCTTTCATTTAATCTTATCGATGATTTCTTATAGAACATTATTGTATCTTAATTCTGTATATTAAATGTTTCTATGTAACACAGGCACGTTATTCGCGTTTTATTGACTAAAAAAGCGGGCGATAAGTGACCATTTTTAGATCGGCTGGCAATAAAACAGAGCAGCGGGCAATAAAGTCTACTTTATTGACCCGGGCAATAAAGTGGACTTTATTGCCCGCTGTTTTAAATATGAGCAAAACTGATAACAAAATACTTATATGTTAATACACACATACTCGCACGCGCGCACAAACACATTACCTATTATCTATTATCTAGTATCTTTCATTTATTATCTTTCATCTATTATCTTTCATCTATCATCTTTCATCTATTATCTTTCATCTATTATCTTTCATCTGTTATCTTTTATCTATTATCTTTTATCTATCATCTTTTATCTATTATCTTTTATATATTATCTTTCATCTATTATCTATTATCTGTTATCTTTCATCTATTATCTTTTATCTATCATCTTTTATCTATTATCTAAGTGTGTGGTTGCCATGTCTAAAAATAATCACTTAAGCCCCGCTTTTTATGCCCAACAAAACCCGAATATCAATGCCTGCGTTACATAAAATACTGTATGTACCACGGACAAGTGGATCTTTATGCCCTCGCGTGGTTGCAGTACTCGTCTTCAGCTCTCAGTACGCACTCGCCTTCGGCTCGTGCTAGCTCGCCTACGACTCGTACTGCAAACTCCATACTCGGGCAATAAAGGCCCACTTATCGCCCTTGGTGCATAATATACTATTATTGCTTCTATGATAAAAAAGATTACTCTATTAAACTGCGTACAATAGACAAAATGGAGTTCGAAATTCTACGAACCCATTACCAATGATCACCGTATGAAAATATACTTTCATTTAGCCTTAAAGAGGGATGTAAACAAATGTTGTTTTCGTTTAAAATGTGGAAGTTTAATGAACTGGATAATTTGTAGTAATCAATAAAGTTTTTAATTATTTTAAGTATATTTCCAAATAAACAATAAAATCTTTCAAATATACATAAGTAAAACTATAAGTTATAACTATATAATTATATGAAAATATATATTGATAGAATTTTGATATTAATGTTTTTCTGTATATAAGTTTTTTAACAAAGTTAGTGGAACTTTTCTTAAAAACGAACTTTGTTAGCTTCTTGTACAACATAAAATCTTTAGAAAAAAATTTTTCCAGATGATTTAATTTATGTTTACGACATAATTTTTTGGATCTCGTAAAGTATTCCGAAGTGATTGCTTGGCACTTATATATTAACTTAGTAATATATAATAATTGTGTGGTGCATCACCCCTTCTTTTTGAATAGCTTTGCATCATCTATCAGCGAAAATCAATTGGAACAAGCCAAGTTGCTATCAGACATGAAGTTCTCATACCGTTTTTCCACCTCCTCTGATAAACAACAATAATTAATCTGTTCCCTTGCCCGTTCACCAATAAAATAAAAATAAAAAAAAAAAAAAAAAAAAAAAAAAAAAAAAAAAACGAACGTCTTTTAATAAACGGTTAGTAAAGTCGTAAAGTGAGCAAATTTTATTATTCGTTTAATAATAAATTCTAACAGAAAAATTCCAGAAGACACTATATTACCAAAAAGGTATACCATCATTAAATAAAGAGACATAACCCGTTTTTCAATATAATGATTAACAATTTTGTCATAGTGAGTGCCAATAGGTGACTTCCCATAATCGAATTTCTGCCATGTTTTGGGCAAACCGATTTCCATCATTTTTTGAGTAACTTCGTTAAATTTCTCCACGAAGGGAGAGCCTCTCTCGAAAAACAGGCATTCCATGAAATTGGAGAGCTTTAAATCGGCGATCTTCATTAAAGGACTACCATCATCTCTCTTGAACGAATCGACGAAAAATTTTGCTGTTTTTTCCGATTCAAAACAAATTACGTTGCTTTCTTTTCGAAGCAATTCTAAGCATTCGGTCACATCACTAGTCGTCACGATTACCGCTTTAACTTGACTTAGCTGCTCATCGCTTTCATCGATGAACAACTCCAGAAGAGCAGGATGCGAATATAGTCGATGGTTTGCATGTATTAAATCCTGTAAACTGGCTATTTCTAATTCATTCGAAGCGATAAAGTGGCTTGTCAGCTTACCGATTATGTCCGGTGTAAGGATTATTGATAAAAAAGACAAGTAAATAAAAACGATTCTATATGAAGTCTTGCTTGGTTGCTTAGTTCCAGCTTGACCAATCAGTAGTTGAACATTGATGAAGAAACGCTTACCTATCTTTCGGATTGTCAAATAGTTAATCACGTATATGAGGAAAAATACTGCAAAAATGCCAGTCTCGAAACAAGTTAAAGATGCTAAGGATACGTTTATTATCGATAACTTTTTAGTCGACAAAATAGCTTTAAAATTATCAAAATTTAAAATCTTACCTACTTCGTAATTATCACGTATTCGAGAGTTTGTAGTGTACAATGGAAAAGACATCATGTTAATTTTTAAAGATCTTAAATAAGAGAAAGCCCATTCAACAATATCTATTTTGAAGTTTAATGCTGATGCTAAAAGTTCAATTATTGCATATCCTGAACCTATGTATATTTCTGAAGAATTATCAAATCTTTCTTTCCACATATATGGCATGAATTCAATATATGGAACTTTCACCGTATATTTATTCATATTCGAAAGTTTGTCAGGAAAAATGTTTGTCCTAAAGGTGTAGTTCTCAGTATTATAAGCCATTGTAAATGGATTAAAGGTGTGAATTTCTGTATTTCTAACGCCACTTTTAACATTCAAATTTATTAAAGAAAAGTCTAAAAATTTATTTTTCCATGCATAGTTCAAAATTGATTTAAGATTAGTTGTAGATAAAAATTCATCACTGAAGACAACCAAACACTTGGGACGAGTCCGATTCAATGTCAATTGAATAAAAGAATTTAAAAGGCTCGAAAAATTCTTGAACCACAATTAATAAGTTTGATTTTCGAGAGTGATAACTCTTTGCTAAAATATTTTTGCTTTTATTAACTGTTTGCAATTCACGTAAATCAATTAGAATCGTAGGATTTTGTTTCAGTATTATTTCAACTATGTTTTGTTCAATGAATGAATTAATATTTACAGAACTTGTAAAAGCTATAATTTGATAGAATTTGAAATTCAAAATTTGATTATTTAAATTAGTTATTATATTTTCTTTAAGTGTGTGTATCGAAATAATCTTTCTACACTCAAGCAGTAAAAAATAAAAAAGAATTTGAAGCATATCGGTTTGTGTTTTCTTATAGTTTAAAAGATGTTTGTATTCTATATTCTAATAGCTATTTTATTAGCAAAAGGTTTTAGATTCTATACTGTGACAGTGATTCTGTTAGAACAAACTGCACAAGTTGTTAGAACATTTTCTGTCTTATCTAATTCTAGTTCAATTTAAATGTTTAAAAGATATATTAATATTTTTGTATACTTAATATAACAGTATACTTAACTTTTAATATTTAATTAAAAATATTTGTATATTATAAGTATAAACGGTTCTTATAGAATCTTATTTTCTCATTGAATTTATTAAGCTGTCCTCTTCAATATATTATTTAAGTTACTTAATATTTGGAAAAATTCTTAAACTTTTATATAGAAAGTGAACTGAATAATTCTAAAATACTAAAACATTTTCTATTTTTTGCTAATATAATATCCAAACAAGTCCGTACATAGAAAGTATAAGTTATTAGTTTTTACTATACATTAATTATTAATTATTAATTATTAGTTATTTTCTACATTTTTATACCTATTACTTACAGTAAAACTGTAATTATGAACATAAAAAAAATATATAAGTATAAAAACATAAAACATAAAATGTTCTTCTATTATAAATTTGACACTTTAAAACATACTTTATTATATACTGTAACGAAAAGAAGCTTACACAATATGAGGAAAAAATAAGTAAATGCATCTTCCAAAACGTTGATATTAATAAGATTTTTATTTTTAGAAAAGATTTAGTTGGCTATAAATTAATTTTAATTACTATACCTATAACTCATGTTGAATAAGACTCTTTTCTTGCCAAGACAATTTCTATTGTTTATCCTATTATAATTTTCAAAATATCATTTTCTTTCTTAAATATTTCAGGAAAAAGTTTCAAAAACTAACAAAACCTTTATAGTTACTCCCAAATGTGTGTATAAAATATATTTGTTAACTTCGTTATGCAAATGGCTTGTTTTAAGCTACCCTATTGCAAAGCCCTGATAACATGTTGCAAATTATCCCATACTTGAATCCAGTTATATATGGGTAATTGCACCATTTTTCTGTAATTTTATTAAGTTTTAACCAAATTTGTAGACATATTTGGTTTTTAATATATAATAAAAAATAGAGCAATCTATGGTAAAAGTTGAGCTGATAACCAATTTGTTTTATTTTTGGTCCAACTACTCAGTTTTTTCTAATATGTAAAAATTTGCAAGATTTTTCTTCGCAAATTTAATAAAGTTTTTAAAAAATCTCATCTAATTCATTTAAAATCATTTTAGGATTGTGCGAAGCCTTCCACATAGCATGAAATATAGTATGTATTGATATCTTGAGTCATGACTAATAAACGCAAAATGTAGCTTATTTTACTAGAAAATATTATATCATTGACCTAAAATCACATTCGACCAGTTTATGCTTCAAAAAATTAAAAATATTATAGAAAGGACAGAAAATTTTTCTTTCTTAAACGAGTTTAATGATACTAATTTAATTTAATGAATTTTAATTTAAAAATGTCGAAAATAAAAGTTAAATGATTGGTTTAAATGAAAACAATACATTTTTTTTACTAGGAATAGTTTTTATCAAATATGTTACATCGCACGACGTATAAATTCTATTTTATATCTAAAGTAGTTGGTTCAGAGACTGATAGAAGAATAAATTCTTACATTTTAAACGTAATGTAAAGAGGACCGCAGCGTTTACAAGTTACAATTGCAAACCGAGCATCTCCTCCTGCAGAAAATGAAGTAAATAAGATAATTACAAACCATTGACTAAATTAAATGTATAAAAAGATGACATTGAGGTTATCAAAGTCAGTTCTATTTCAATTTGTGACTCTATATCGACACGACACTCTAGACTCCCCGATCATTTATCTATCGTTTATATTTCTTTTACGTTGCAAACATAAATTCAAATTACAATAGAATAATCATTTAATATTTATACCACGCGAGTTATAACCGTTTTATTGTATCTAAAATTATCTATTGTGCAATGATATATTTAAATAAACAAAATAATTTACTTAAAATCAATCAATTAAATCGTTATTTGCTGTGTGCGCTTACTTACCTCGGAGACTCTCTAAAATCTCCAGGAGTAAGTACTTATGATCTACGCATTTATTACTTAAATAACTAAAAAGAAACGCAAAGTCTATAATTATGATTAATGATATTTAATAGTTTTTATATTGAACATTAACAAATTTACTAGTATAATAATCGTATATTATGTTGAAAGTAAGTAAAGTATTGCATTACATATACGAAATTTTAAACCACTAGACAGTTAAACAATTATTAAATTATTACGTCCTACTCAGAACTTAACAAAATAAAGTCCTGAAATACAGTGAAATGTGTAGTTTACAATGGCATACAAGCTTTACTGATCAAGATGATTTTTAATCGAGTCTAGTACTTGCAAAACAGAAGTTGATCATATATTAGTTTTATAATGGTTACATACAATAAAAAAAATCTGAAGAAATGCGGATTCCGCATTTGAAATTTCTGAAGGCAACATTACAATGATAAAATATGCATTGCGATTCTTGCGTGATAAAAAAGAAAAGTTTTCTACGGAAAATCGGTACTAAGAATAAGAAATAGATATATTACGATAAACCAAAGCATGAGAAATACTGGGAAGTTTCCAGATAGAGGTCGAAAAACTATTACTATTGTTATATAAATTCAATGAAAATATTTATTTTTGCCAATTACATTAAAAAGTTGGCAATTAAGCTTAACTAATTAATACTATTTGGATTTAAGATGTAGTTATAAAAAAAGTTACTAACACACCTTTGCATACATGCGTATATAGAAAAAGCTTAAGAGTTTAGATAGAAATATTTCATTACTTGTAGAAGATACTAATAAATCCATCTAAATTTCTCATGTTAGAAGTCAAAACTTTATTCGGAGAAAATCCTTAGAGGTAAAAAAAAATGTTTCTTTCGAAAAATAAAAGTGGGGTCAATGCTTTAACTTAAATTAGATTAGCTGTAGCAGCAATATACTTTCGTGGTGGTTGAAGCGGCTTTATCGAAGAAATCAATTTAGCAAAATCCAGATTTCTTAAATTTCTTTCCAGCCTCATTCACAAGCTTATCCCATCTGTTAAATTCAGAACGAAAGAAAACAATAAAAAGGAGGCAAAAGTAAAAAAGCAAGCGGTATAAGAAACGAAAAACGTAACGCTTGCGAAAAGAAATGAAAGCCGAAGCAAAATGGAAAATCGAGTATCTCGAATTGTTGGCGCGATGGATTATCCTCGTGGTTTTATTTCATTGATGATAAAATAGAAAGAGAGAGAGAGAGAAAACACAGTCATACCAAAGCTACGATGGCAGCATTTCCTCTTGCGTGCTGATGAAACTTATAAAGAAAGACAGAGGGAAGAAACGTATACAAGTATTGAGTTCGAGAAAAAAGAGGGGCAACGGGAATCGCTTATCAGTCCATTTCGCGGCCGAGTGGCTTTATCTTCATCCGATAAATTTGCCCGCCGATTGACGGCGCAGGCTATATATAGAATCGTGTATATAAGTCGTCATCACAGTAGAGAAGAAACGGATGGAGTCAATTTCGAGCGCCGAGAGCAAAGACGCGCTGAAATGAAAATTTCGGCGTGCGAGCGAGGTGCACACGTGGGGCTAGATTTTATTCAAACGTTCGAGGCGATATGAGATAGGGGAGGCGCCTGTGCGCACCTTTCTCCTAGTATGAATTTGCAAATATTATGAGAGGCTGCAGCGACGATGTATGCGTATGAGATCCTAGCAAACTCGAAGAAAATAAACAGGTATTGAATCGAGACGTATTAACGGGAGATTATGTTCAACGACTGAGCTTCGTTGTATACTCAAATTGAGAAAATAGATATTTCATCGTGAAGTTTATAAACCACTATCTAAATCATAAAATTGTTAGATGACGAACAAAATTTGTTTGTATTAGATTAGATGCATTAGAAAAATTATTCGTGTATAACATAAACAAAACTTTAAGGCCAAGTGAAAGGGTGAGGTAAAAATCTGCATAGACCCAAAGTTTATGTTGTAAACATTAATTAAATCAGTTGGAAAAACTTTTTTGTAAAGATTGTATGTTTTATTAAAAATTGACGTTGTCCGATTTTAAGAAAAGTTCTACTGTTTTTCTCGGAAAAAACTTCGAAATATTACCCAACACGTTCCTTGTTTTATTAGCATTAGCATTATTGATAATAATTCATTTTTGATATACATTTTCAAAGTTTCATGATCAGAGATTCAAAGATAATGTTCTTATCTATTATTTAAATTAAAATTGAAGTCATTTAGTTAAAAAAATGAAGTCAAAAAACGAGAAATACGAAATAAAGAATTTCTCCTTAGATATATCTAGAAATAAATTATTGATCCCGTGCTTCTCATTTTTTGACTGCCAATAATATAAGGAATGTGTTGTGTACTACTTTCCCAATCTCGCCAATATCAGTAAGTTCGGATTTTGATATTGATATTTTTCTGCCTATAATTTTTTAAATATAATTAATGATTATAGGCAATCTCTTCAGGCTTTTTGGAGTCTAATTTATTTTCTATCAGGAAGAATATAGAACTCCAATGTGTATTATAAAATATTTAAATTTTTATTGTGATCACAGATAAAACTGATTAATATTTCCAAGATAAAATGCACGATAAATATCAATATTTCTTTTTTCTTTATTAAGTCTTTGACACCAGGGAGTAATGTATTTCGGCGTAAATTGTTTTTCACCCTAACCATCTATAAAGTTCAGATTATGGACCTCTCCAGGGGGAGTAAAAGTTGATTTTATTCCCGACAAAATTTTTATTCCCCGTAAACTTATTTTATTCCCCGTAGTCTGATTTTATTCCCCGCTGGCTCACTTTACACTGAAAAGACATATTTTAATCTTTTAAACTTATTTTTATTAAAAAAGTACATTTAACTTTTTTAAATCAAATTTTTATTTTATAACTTGACGATAACTTTTTTTAATCAAATTTTCATTTTATTTGAAATTTACATTATTAAATTTATAATAACTGTTTAAAAGTAATGTTTACGTTAGTTAGCGAATACTGTAGTCTTAGTACGTCTAAATGAATGTCCAATATATTTCTATAGCTCAGAAAGACTTAGGTACTTGGCGATAATATAT
>JAPYZA010004853.1:0-13499 GCA_030522685.1 Eupelmus azureus | reverse complement strand
ATTAGAAACGGCTTTTGTCAAGTAACCAACATATATTTGTTGTTAAATAATTTGGATAACTTTCATCATCTTAATTTCTCTACTCCATCTATCTCTTTAAACAAATCTATTATTCAACACAACACCGCAATAACATCAAATCCAACTCTTACAGATCGGCCTGCTGCACCGCAACCAGCAGCTGGGCCCGTCGGACACCGGCCGCATCGAGGACGTCCGCCGCGCCCTGCGCTCCACGGCCATGGCTGTCCTCTCCTTCTACGAGCTCGAGTTCAGCTACGACCGCGCCTACCTCGTCAAATCGCTCGAGCGCTGCCGCGGCTCTGTCCACGCTCTCATCAAGCCCCACCTGACCGACAAGTCGCAGGACCGCTGCGACCAGGTCTTCGACTTCCTCGTCCATCCGGACTTCCTCGAGGCGGTATTCGGCCAGAACTCGGAGCTCCGTCCTACCCTCGGCGCCCTCGTCGCTGACATCAACAAAGCCCTGGAGCTGGGTCAGCTGTGATGCGATCGTCAGCGATGAATTGACGGATTTCGCCGAGATGATATAGTCGGCGGCGTTGAGCCGCAGGCTGAGTGTTTTGACTGTAACCGCTGCTCTGGAGGAGTACTTTTTTTCTCAAGGACGTAGCCTTGGTTAAGGCTGGGAGTTCGGTGTGATAGAGGATGGATTTGAGGCAGTTATATCTGTCGGAGCGAGAGCTCGGATTGGTTTTGGGATTTGAATAAGAAAACGTAGCTTTCGAGTAATCGAAATTCACTGTGTCTTTTTCCTTAGAGAGCGCGCACGGCTCGCGGGGAGAAGTGAGAAAAGTACAGAGTTGATGTGTATGCAAGGAAAATAATAAAAAAAACCCGAATTTCAAATATTTATTCTTACTATGGAGAGGAGGTTGCGAAATAGAGTTTCGAATTTCTTTCGAGTGAAATGTAACTATTTCAAACTTCGAGCCGAAAGCGTAGCAATACTTTCACTCTATAGGAACTTTAGCAAGTACGCAGTTGGAAACCAATTTCCGTGGGTAAAATTAGGCGCTTGAGGGACTGTCGGTCTGCATGACATATTTGTATTCTCTAATCGAGAAATTTCTTCGGTCGACAAATTAGCGACTTCTTAGCTTGCATAATAACGTAACGTTTACACAGGAATAAATTATTTAAAATCAATAAAATAATGTAAAAACATTGAGTATATTGTTGCAATTTTGCTGAAAATGCCAAGGTTCTCTTTAATTGCGCTCTTAAAACGTAAAGTGAAGTATTTTGTCCTTCGCAATATTTCGTAATTAAATTTTATTAAAGTTGCAAGTTGCCTATTTTAACAAAGTATTAGTTTCCATAATAATGGTACTACTTGAAAATATATATTTCAATGCAATTTTTTAATAAAATTTTGAAAATACCTACACGTGAACACCATCTTAAATTAATAAACCAACGAAGTATTATACTTTGAAAAAAAGAGACATTTCAGAGCTATACAAAGCATGTTAACGGAAAAAAATTTTCTGCGTATGTACCGAGGCCGATAACAAAGTTAAAAACACAAGAGGAACGTACATAAATGAATTTAAAACCATTGAAGGCTTTTAAGCATCAGACACAGTTAAAACCTTGTTGCATACATTTTGTTTTACGAGCATGATTTTAACAATTTTATTTTTAAACTAAATCAAAATCATTCATTTTAAGAGGGTATAAGGAGAAAAACATGAAATTGTTCGAAAACATCTGTTGTAATGCCAGTAGCAGATACTAACCTGGCGGAAAAATGACAGTTTCATAAATTATTTCCAACTGTGCATGAGAAAGCGGCGCAAATGATCGACGTCAGAAATACTCGACACTGCAGTTCCTCGTAGAGGAACTCTGTACATATGGCAATCGATCCACACATACGTAGAACTTCATATTTATTTATTTGAAGTTACAGGTATATACCAGTTTTATCTAGGATATCGAGCGATTTGATTCACAATACTTTTATCTCTTTCAGATGTGAAAATGTGATGAAAGTGATATTTGCAGAATCAAATTACATTTGTATATTATTTTTATAAAATTTGATATTTTTACTCAAAATTAGATACTTATACGTCCAAAAAAGCATGTACTTCAATTTTGTTCACGACTAGAAAAAGAATAATTATAAGTGTCATCTAAAGAAAAGTTAATTGAAGTACGTGATAATTAATTTGAGACCAATTTAAGACTTTTAGGATTCCTCTCGATAATCGTATCAAACCAGTATTTTTTATATTATCTTCAACTATCAAATACGTATTTACTATAAGTAAAAACTTGTATAAAACTTTTTTTATATTGTACCTACTTCCATGCAGAGATGACATTATTAATATCCTAATTTGAATAAAAGGTAAATCAGTCTATTGATAAACTCATGCATTTAATATTTCAATATTTCAAAGAGTAGTAGATTTAGCAACAATTTTTGAACCATAAAGATGAGAACCGGGAACTTTGCGCCCGCTAAATATGCATGAAAAGCTGATTTTTGCACTTCCAAACTCAAAAATGTATAAAAAAATAATGATAGTACTTTCATCACTTATCGTACAACAGAAAACAGAACTTTATGAACCAAAATCGTACGAGAGGTTACCAATTTATCCCTAATTAAAATAAAAAAAGCTTAACTGTGAATATTTGCTTGCGCGTAAGAGCAGAATCGAGTGATGTATGCGTTTGAAAAATAAAAGACCTCGTTTGAGAAAACCAAAAGTAGAAAAATGCCTTACCACTTATCACTGAAAGTGCATATTTTTGCTGAAAATGTGTACAAACAAGATTCAAACAAAAAATACAGACTCGTCCAAGACGAATCTCACTATTGATTTCACGGAACATTCGATGTTCAATAATGTTCATTTGAACAATTGCGCATATCACGAGCCAATATTGTTGTATAAACCGCAAGAGACGGAATTGTGTTACGAACGACACCACCTGACACTGCTCGCACGTAAAAACCTAATTATAACGTACATACGTATTAAGAGTTTATAGGTCCATGAGGCATGTTCTGTTTGCACATATCATTTTTTGACTTTGTTTTTAAGAAAAATCACGAGCGAATTATTGCGCTCTATCAAGACCGCGCATTTTTCGTTTATCGCCCGTGCGGAATTATCATGGTGTATTACTATACGAGCCCAAACGGGGCCTTGATCGTTTTTTGTACAAGAAATCAATAACTACACCCTTTACATGATATAACTTAGATTATTAAAAAAAAGGAATTTCGATGTAATGTAATATATAATATATTAGTATGTAGCACCGATAAATTATTTATAATAAAAGTTACATGAAAAATGTACGTAAACTTTTTCACTATTTTGTTACAGTTTCCTCATTATTCAAAATTTATTTTACTATATTAGAAATCTTTCTTTCAGTCTTTTTTTTAAGAATTACAAATTATTATCTACATAGCTACAACAATACAAGACATCAATTATCAAATAAAATAAGGAACAGGTAAGTGAAAAAATATGAAAATGATGAAAAACATGTCTGTTTTTTTTTGCGAATAGCTTGATTTTTTTTTTAAATTTATTTACACAATTTCTGCCAGCGCAGTGCGCTATATGTATAATAATTACGAATTACAGCGGTATGATTATCATTATTATACGTGTTGGATCGCTGTCGTGGATGTTCGTCAAAGATACAAAATAACACGTGTCACAAACGAGGACAGTTGGACATGCACATAAATTTCACCGCAAATCAAATTCACCATATTACCGCACTTTACCGCAATCGTTCCTTCTTCTATCTCGACCCTTTACAAATTTTATTTGCCCCATCAGTCAACTTGGGCTACACCTACCCTTTTCTCATTTTCTCTCATTTATTCTCTCAATGATTATTTACTTTAAATACCAGTCTTAATTGTCTTTTTGTTTTGTCTTTTTTTTATTCTTTTTTTTTTTTTTTATTTTGTGTATTTATGTACGATTGTGGACGACCAGGTTGATTCTCAGAATCAGTCCTAGCATCGATCCGCGAAGCTTCGTTTGAAATCCCTTACACAGGAGCTTGACGCTTATTTGTATGAACTTGTATTTGTATTTGATGGTATAATGTAATGCGTATGAACCGTCAAATGAGTTTGTTCATTTTACGCCGATGCGAGGAATTTTTCGTAAAGTATATTAGTATTTTTTTAACAAACGCTTTTTAATTAGTATTATATTGCTGTGACTCAAAAAAAGTTATGATTAATTGTCGATAAGTTGTTTAAGCACAAAATGAAATTTGTTAATGATTTTCTCAATTATTCGTACTATATATCGTTATTATATATTCTTATATATAATAGATACTTATAAGAGTACTCGTGATTATATATAATTATATATATAAACTCCTTTCTAATCATGTACATTTTTATATATTATGATAATGGACAAGAACAAAAAAAATGCAAGAGCACAATTGACAAATCAGTTTTAAAATCCAAAGATTTCATAAAATCACAGAATTATATTTATAAAGCGCGATGTTCGACCAAAAATCAATATATTTTAAAGAAGGGCTACCATTATTCGAATTTATAAATTATTATTATAATGAAAAAATTCTTAAAAATTATATAAAATTTATATGAAATGTTTTATCTGATACGCGATATACCTTCCACTTAGTTTACAATGCGCAAAGAAAAATTTTATTTTGATATGATGCATAAATTGTGTCTTGTCAATATTGTAAAAATCAAAGACTAATTTATTAATTATTTTCAAGTGACGAGCTTTATGACTTTTGACAGTAGAAATAGTAGGAACAACAGCTGTCATCGTTTTATAAATTGAATAAAAATTATATTTAGACGTTGAAAGTATTCAACTGAATCGTATAATGAATGCATCTATCCAGTTAGAATGGAGTCATGTGACACTTATTTTACTATTTAATATTTTTTACAATTTCAAAACTATAAAAACATTACTAAACAATTTTCACTTTATTGACGAATATTCATTTTACCAAAGTTAATGGCCTACTTACTATATAACAAAAACGGTAATTTTAAAAAACGCAAATAACAAAAATGTGATGTTTGTAGACAAGCATTAAAAAATACACATAAATCCATTCTCTGTCTGTATTCTGCTATGATAAACAAAACAAAAAGAATCGTAAGTAAAAAATAACAAATGCTCCAAGCGACGAGAAGACACATGAACAAATTTACAATGAATGATGATTGTATCGTTTGTAATAAACCGCTTCTTTCTTTTTTTTTAATGTACACGCTTAAGAGCTATCAAGTTTTATTGAACACATCCCCATCAATAAATAACACTGATGAACAACTTTCTGTCGCTTGGAGTTTATTATAAGCAACTCGATGCCATCGATAACCACGTCAATTAAAGCCGTTGTCATCCTTTTCCCCATAAGGAATATGATTGGCGGTTACAATTGCATTAATGTGATAATCTTTTTTTCTCTTAATGTCTACGTTTACGATAAACAAATTCTTCCGATTGCACTCTACCAGACGCATTTACACAATCACAGATTACGCATCCCGTTAGTCTTGCCAAAACAATCGTATTTGATAAATTACTATTGGACTCAAAAATCTAAGCTATTTTTATTTGTCAGAATTATCAACTACTTTTTACTGAATTTTCATAAACTCATAAGTTTGGATTATCGATACTTGACATGAGATCAATTTTTTATCATTCGGTTATGTAGTTCTTGATTTAAAAGTCCTTTAGTAAATGGTTCGTTCGACCATGGATACACTAAAATTATACATTAACACTCATGCATTCTCAGATAAATTCGCTATGTCGATTGATCTATCATTTACATAGTAAAACGTAATGTAATATGCATATTATGCAGACAAAGAATACCTAGCATTCAATTAACTAACTTCATACCGGGTTTAGTGGTAGTTATCGTTTTTCTCAATTTCGAAATGCATGTTGCAACTTTCACTAATTCTATCTACTCTAGTTGGGTCTTAAAAAAATGCTTGTAAAACACTACTTTATACTTAACATCACGTAAATTTTTTTTGAAAACTATAATAACGCAAAATACTAAAATCAAAATGGGGTTGCAAAGAGAAGTAAATTTTTTATACCACTCTTTAGTCACTGCGTGAAAATTGAAGAGCTTACAATAATTGTTGCAAAATAGACTGCAAAAAGTTCCTAATCTATATTAAACTATAGTTTGAAATTCAATGTCAAACTGACTTGCCCTGTAGTCGTGTAATTCGAAAACATTTCGAAAACCTAAAGCAATTTATGGCAAGTCGACGCTGTGCATATTGAATAAACCAAACGTTTTACAAAATTAACCTATTTTTACATAATAGGCTCATTGTACTCGTTACACTACGCCGTACAATTCATTTGCCTAAATATTTTATGATTTTTCTATAGTCTTTAAAACATTGTCACCTGCTCTTTAAATGCATGTCACAAAGTGTTGCTGTTGCTGATTAAAACTGATTGAATTAAGCCTAATCCTGTGTTTGAAAAGAACGTGAAAACTCATTGCCATAGTCCTGCGTAATTTCCATAAAGATTTGTTGGAAGTGGACCGCCAGCACAGAACAGTCGCGTCCCTGATGCATCGTAACAATGTGTGTAAATGGCAGGTGTGTACTTGACGTTTTGAAACCCATCTATGTAATCCTCATCGGGGAACTAAATAACAATAAGTAATAATAAAATAACAATAAAAAAAGTTAAGATAACTTTACAGTATATAGGCTAGAAAATTCACTTTTTCAGACTCATTACATGACCGGACAATAATTTTTTCAACAAACGCACGAAAATTTTTTAAAAATTTAGAAATACTGAAAATTTGAAAAAAAATTAATTTTTATTCGAATAATATATGTTGTAAAGTCTTCAATTATTCATTCCTTTTCTGTATTAAAAAAAGAGCCTATACATGCACTTGTTAATAAAAAGTCAGTGCGTAATAAGATAGGAAATGGCTTTTTCAAACTATCATGTTTTGAGCACTTGCGTGCATACACCGTCCTCGCTACAAAATCCAATTTTTCACCCCAGTTGCACAATATACTATTCCAACGATGTCCAGAAAATAGCTTATTCTGCAACTTAATTTTAACCCGAAAAAAATTAATTTTTCAGCCTCAATGCTGTAAAACAGTGTTCATCACACGGCCTTAGTGATTTCCAACCTCGGGTCAGAATCTAATCAAAATATAGTAAATTTCGATACGAGTGCGAGAAAGTGATTTCAGCCGCGCGGGAATGTTTCCACCGGAGTGAAGCGACTATTTTTAATTATTAAACATATGAAATTAAATTTTTTAAATTATTTATACATTATACACGATGTTTTATGTAGATAAGAAACATAAATAATGCAATCTATATAAAACTGTTTTTGGTAACTTTTTACAAGTTTCAATAAATATAAAAAATATTACAAAGTATGTACAGATAATGTAGCATATCACAGTCCGAATTTTTTACAATTATGAAACTTAAAACTAAAAAAATTAAATGAAACGCTTGTGCAATGCTGTTAGCAATCAAGTAAGTGATAAAAGTTATAATAAGACGAAGTAAAATTAAAACTTAAAAGCAAAGAAATAAAAATAATATTACATGCAAAATAATTAATAAACTGTTACTTACTACATAACCCTTGGAAGCTTTTAACATAACAGTCCGATTGGAATTAATGGACGACTCTAAATATTTTTGCGCTCTAATGTCGTAGAACATGACCATACCGAGACCCGTTCCGATCGTCAAAACTGAGCCCTGAAAGCTAGCTGACCTGATACCACATCCGCTGTATCTAAATTGAACAACAAATGTTACATTAATAAAAGATTCATAGTCAAGAAATAATTGTAAGATATCTTTACAAAACAAAATACTTACCTCGATGGTACTTTTTTAATTGGTTGTAAGGTTCTCGCGTCCAAAAGTAATGTGTAAGATCGACAACCAACCGCGTATAACCCATCGTCATCAACGGCTAAACAAACATTATCTTGACAGGCAGGCAACTTCCGGGACATTTTTTGTTTGAAAGTTTCGGCGGACCATATATGTATAAAACTGTTCATTGACAAAACAGCAATTTCTTTGTAAGCTTTATTAAAAAGCAAAGATCTTACTTTCTGAGCAGATCTACATTCTTTTACAGAAACTGGCTGTATCAATCTGGCAAATAAAATGATGATATTTAATACCTAATGTGAACTTGTCAATTTTCATTTGAATGCTAATGAATATTTACCTGTGTGATGGGATATCTGCTTTATCAGGCGATTCGAGTAAATCACTATCAATCTGCCACAAGGCCATTTTTGTATCCTTAGATCCTGAAACTAGAAATTCATCGTCCAGCCAACACATGTCATACACCCAATCTCTGTGGCCAGATTCACCAACACAAACTGGATCAAACGTTGGTAATCGATAAATTGCTATCTCAGTACTATTTCTTCCTTTAGTAGCTAAAAGAGTTCTACAAACAAAACAAATAATTATTTTACTATCCAATAAAAAACATTGCGAAATATAAATGAAATTTCTATGAAGTTTTTCTTCTGTAATAGATATTTAATATGATAATTCTTAATAATTAAAACAAATTGTAAGTTGAATAAAAATTGAAGTTTAAAATACTAATTTTTTATAGAATAAAACTAATGAATTTTCATAAGTTTATACCTTGAAGGATTTATTTCAACTGAATGTATACCGCACTGCTGTTCCACCACACCTCCTATTCCATTAGAATTATTCTGCCTTCCATGAAGAGATGGAATTTGATCTAACTTTTGTGTTGCCACATCATATACCATCAATTTATTACACTTGGTGCCAAAAACAACTTGTCTATCACTTAGCCATTGAGAACAAAATACTTTGTTCATATTGTTCAAGCTTACTGAATATTCCTTGAAAAGATCATGACTTAAAATGTGCCTTGAAGCAAATTCTTGGTTGATTTTGCGAATTTCCTTTGTGTTAGTTTCTCGTGAACGAACGTAGTCTACAAAGCTAAATGATGTCCTTAAATATTGTTTTCCATCCATAACAGTCTCTTCCTCATCGTCGCTTGATTCGTAGCAGACAAAATCATCCGGCTTGTCCGATTTCCTATATCTTTCCAATATAACAATATTAGAAATCCTTGCAAGCCTGTTGATTGTAAAATATCAATCACACATATTTGATTGAAACAAATCAACGGCAAAAACAAATTAACAAAAAACTCTTACCTTTTAGATCGCCTTTCCTCCAGACGAGAACTGTTTGCGCAAGATGGGTATCTTCCATATGTGGAAATACGTTGAGTTTCTGCCATTGTGGTAGAGTTGTTCTTGATTTATTGACTACTATTATATGGTTAACGCTTCCTTTTTAATTGTAGATTCTCGAAGGGCAGAGAGATTGGAGTGTAAAGAATTGCTCTCTCTGCAAACTCTATCAGGATCGTAATGTGTGCATCTGCATGCTTACAGGATTCTTCAGATGTCACGCAAAATTTTTAATTGCAAGTGCAGCTAATAATTGCATAGCCAGGGATTTGAAATAACAAACTGTACACATGAATTAATAAAATTATCTCCAAATCAAGAGATAACAGATGTATAACTTTGCATCAGTACTTCCTTCCATAAAATCTGCTAATGCACTTAAATAAATACTGGCCTGTAAAGAATCATAAAAAAATTCTTAATTACTTTATTTGACCTCAAAATTGTAAACAAACTAAATAAATTAAAAAAGTTTATTGAAAAAACCCAATGTTTATCCATCGAATCACCACAACTCACATTGTTTACCCAGATTAGAAAGAACCCATCCATAAATTAAGGTTATATCTAATAAACCACAGAAAACCCAATCTCACATCAACACTCCAGTCAATCCTTCTCCAACCTCACCAGCTCACTCTCCACAATCAGCTCCAAATCATCGCAATAAGGTCGACCCGCACAGCCGCCGCAAATCAAAATTGTTTATCACAACAATGCCACTGTGCGGAAGCTATAAACAAACGACCGTGCCAGAGCTCTCGGCGAATCCCGAGCGAAAAATCAACTCGCGCGCCCGTCAGTTCATTGGCTCCTTGGCGCAGCCACTATTTCTGGCTCCTCCGACGCTTACATAAAAGCCTGGCGCTTTAAAATCTGCCAGCGCCGTATATATCGCCATAGCTCTCTTCCCCAGCGTCGAGGCCCCCCCGAGCCGATATGTATCCCGCTCATGCACATACAGCAGAACGATATACCCGATCGATCCGCGCTCACCTATCCACCTACACCCACCAGATCATCTCTTCAACCCTCGCACTCACCATAAACAGCCCAGAACACGGTATATCAAACCCATACCCAAAAGGTAATATCTCCAGGTCGGAAAGCCACAGAGATGAATCTAGCCCGAGAGCTGCCAGATGAGCGACGTCCGTGTCCTCTTGTGTGTAAGCCGCGCGCCGAGCAGGCTTTATTTGGCTCTCTCCGCGCGGCGGAGTCGTCGAGGCGGCACAGCCGGAGAGTAGACGGACTGCAGCGGGGATGCTTTGAGAGGTGTCTCTGCCAGGTGGAGTCGCGCGAGCGCGCACACAGAGACACACGGCTCACGGGAGCTGCTGCACAGGCCTCAGCAGCGCACGGACAGCGCGAAGGCTACTTTGGCCGCCATCTTGGATTCGGGCATATATAATATAGCCTGGGCGAAAGGAGATGGCTGCTTGTGATTGCGCATGCGCGAGTTGCAATGTATATAGGTATATGTGTGTAGGCTTGTGGGCGAGAGTGCATGGATAGTGGGAGGTTCGAGTGGGATTCGCTAGGTGGTGCTGCTGGGCTTTTGTTGTTTGTTATGATAATGCAGCGGTTTGTTTATCGGGTTGAGTGCGCGAGTGGGAGGATTGTTTGGAAAGCTCATGGTTGAGAGAGATTGTTGAGGTGTGTTTATGGTGGATATACGGATAGTTGTAGTTATATTTGGAAGTCTATGGTGGGTATTATATATTTTCTTCGTGTAAGTATTAAAAATAATTATTTAAGAAATCGCTAATTATTAATAATTGTTCTATCGAACATAAAAGCACGGGCGGATTGTGTAACTTTTCGCCAGAATTATGAATGGATGAATGGATGTATAAAAAATAGAAAACCCTAAATGAACAAGTGACATGCGCTGCCGATCTTCGGCTATATTTTGAATCTTATAATTATTTATAATTACCGACGGAAGAGCCGTTGCGCCCCTTGATATTGAAGGTTTAAAAAAAACATTTATTTATCCTTTTTAGAGAAAATCGAAATCGATTTATAAATTTTAACCACATAACAGGCGGTCCCTCTCAGGTACTCAAGACGAAACCGTTTTCCCTATAGTCGTTGACTTTTCGCGGGACCATCGGGTTTTATTGCGCCTATGTCACTCGCCCGCAGAGATGCGTATCGGCGGCAGAGGCGCGCTGTTGTCTTGCGCCTCATTGGCATTTTGATTGTTTTGGAAAACAATACATTCCCTTTTCCTCCTAGTGATCTGACTAGTTCCCTTGGCTCGGTATCTTCTGAATTAGGATCGTCGTGCATAATCGTGTTTTTTCTTTGTTTGCGCTTGATTTTCTCGAATTTTTAAATACTTATAAAATTGACCATGGAGCAGCTCGGTCTTCTTAAGAAAATGCTAATTTTACGGCTTTTGTCTATTCATCCAAAGGTGCGTTAATTATACAAAAGTTTTAACTTACGGAGAAGATGTTAAATGCTAATTTGAAAATGCGACTCCGATCTCGTTACTTAAACTTACTTGGTTTCGCCGTTTGAATAAATATTTATTCAAAAGAAAATTTTTATTTGGATATTTTATTTAAAAGTAAAACAAAAAATACGCAACATTTAACATAAGAAAACTTTTATCTTAAACTAAAATAATTTTCACACTTGGTGCGCAAAACGCAATTGCAATCGCAAATAGTAACTCGTTTAATTGTTGTACAATGCTGTCTGCATAAACGTTGTCTCGATACTCTTTTTTTACTCGAAAATATATTTAGCAATAAAAAGTAATATCAAAACTGCTGTCGGTTCAATTTTGGACAATGTTTGGGACGAAAATACACGGGACCCATCTGTAATTTTACTGCAAAATTCTATTGAGACACACATGACACCATTGTGTTATAAATTTATAAAAATTTAACTCCGTAGAAACAAGGTGCGTTCGTATCCTACGTGTATCTTATATTAATGCTATGAAATATAAGAATTTTTAAATGGGACACACGTGAGAAATCTGATGGGAACATGGATTTAATGGAGAAACATGACGGGAATCTCACATGGGCTTTTTTATTAGAAGGTCAGTCAGTTTACAGCAGAGTTCATACAGCGAGTTATCATAAATTTAGAGATGTAGATACTCAAAAGCTAACATTTTATAGTTATTTCTTAAAACATATATAACCGCAGAAAGTTAATCGGCCACGGACCTATTGTTCATTGAAGGTCCCGATTTTTTACTTCTTATTAACTGATAAAGTCTGAAATTCAATGTACATATACAACTCTATATATTATAGAATTGCTCATACATTCTTGCTTATGCGACATACTTTCTGAAACAAACTGATTGTGAATAAAATCCAGAGCTAAAATTTTTGAGAAAACCAATAACTACCAGGCAGTGTAGAATATAAATTTACGCTTCTTTTTGTAATAATTCTGTCTTAATTTTTATTCCATTTTATGAGTCTAAGAATTTACAAATATTTTAATAATGAAATATATATCACCGAATATATCGTTAATAAATGATTTAATAAGATAAATATGGCTTAGCGTACGCACGCCTAAACACACAAAGCGATCGGTGAAATCTGCTTTTTCTTACATTCATTAGTCTTTCTGAATATTGCTTTAGCTCATGATCTGATAATCAGTACTTCCTTAATCTTCTACTAGTAGTGACTAGATTTTTAAGTTGTAATTTTCAATGATACGATGATATAATAGGCACGTGTTGAGGTTGAATAAATTAAAAACAAGTTAATATAAGTGTTAGCATTTCCTTATTTGTTTTAAGAGTTTCTCTTTGGGTATCGTTGTTGTGCATCGTCGCATGTGCATTTTAAATTGATAACTTTGAATTTTCTATGCATGCTTTCTTTTATAGAGTTATGATTTAACTTTATCTTATTTAATGTAGTGAAAAATTTTCTTAGTTTAATTATATATGAGCAAATCCACAAAAAGCATCCCTTTAGCGGTTCCAAAAACTTGGAGAAAAAAATTTTGAGGTACACCTGTGCGATCTTGTTTTTCTTCTTCTATGGGTCATACATTAGACGAAAAAAATACTCTACACACGATTTTCAAAAACTTTTTTTTTATTAACAAATTAAGATTTTAATCAAAACTGTAAAAGTACGTTTTTTTCGTTATTTCTCGCCTAAGCAAAATTTATTATTTCATT
>JAPYZA010004852.1:0-13148 GCA_030522685.1 Eupelmus azureus | reverse complement strand
AAAAAGAAATCACTCAAGCCGGGTACACACCTTGTTTGCCATGGCAGAAGCCGGTGTTGCTCAGGCGCAGGACAAACACGAGCCAGAGCGCATAGAGCAGCATCGTGCCGCTCCCTGATAAATCCGGCGCACTAACGCGGCCCTCCTCTCGACTCTCACTCTCTTAGCTTATAGCTCCTCACTGTCTCGCAAAACTATCGCTGCCGGCGTGGCATCGCAGAGTCCCGCCGCGACTGTCTACATGTTGCACGACGAACGCGCGCGACGTTGGATCGCGATGAGGGGCAGCTGAAAAGAGCCAGGTCCGACCTCGCGCTCGGCCGATGCGATACTGAGGGCTGCCAGCGTGCCGGGGGAGGCCGATTGTACGAGACTATCCTTCCTGTCTGCGAGTGTGCGTGTCTCTGTGTGTGTGTGTGTGTGTGTTTTCAACGCCGCGCGGAGCGCGCGCAGATTCAAGCTACCCCCACCAGCGATGTACACGGAGCTTTCGCTGCACTGCTGCTACCCTCTCGTGGCACGCTCGTTCCGCGATAAGCCGGCTGGATTTTCAAGAGAGAGAGAGAGAGAGAGAGAGAGAGAGAGAGAGAAATGAAGGAGCTTTTTTGGACAGTGGGAGAAGGGATATGGAGATGTAGTCGTTTGTAATTTCACGAATGATTTCGTGACTGAAAGGAGTTACTATGGGTGGGCTGTATGGAATTGACAGAGGAAGATGGATTTTTGAGTGTTAACGGATATTTGTCAGCTTTGTCGATTATTGCGATATTGCCTTCTGCTTCATTACCAACATTCTTCTTTAGAATTTTTTTCTTTTTTTTAATTTTTTTTTCATAGTAAATCGCAAGTTTTGTTTTTTTTTTATATTGTCTAATGCAAAAAATGTATTTAAAACATTTTCATCTGATGTTATTCTGAATAATATTTTTATTTCGTCAAATTTAGTTTGGTGTTTAGGTACTTATAAACTGAATTTTCACAGCTCATTATTTTTCTTTAGCTTTTTAACAATCGTTTTCTAAAACCTGAATAATTTAAAAAACGATTTTCATAATTAATGTGATAGAAATGATAGAAATAATATTTATCTATGTTTATAGTTCTCTAAAATTATAAAGTATCTCAAAAATCTTGATATCGTAATGATAGATAGCATTTACTCTAGAAATATAGTAAAAGTGATTACAAATTTAAAGTAATATTATAAAAACGTAATAAAAATACCAAATAATTGAATTAGAAATATACTTTAAAATGAATCAGGAAAATCTTTTTTTTCCCTACGTTTTCTAAAGAATAGGAATATAACAGCCTTTATTTCACGTTTAGAATTCTGGATTTACAAAGATCTTCATCTCACCCAAGTCATAACAAACAACTGTTTGTCGCTTAAAAATTAAATAGCTCTACGCATCAATAAAAAATTCTTCATCTCCAGCTCGAACCACCCGAGCATCCCATTTCCCTTCCTCATTTCCATCGTCTCGTAATACAACGACGCTTAGCCAACGCGTCGCCGAAATGCTGAATTCCCAATGCGGAATGTAACAGCCTCAGCGTCGCAGTAGCAACATTACGCGAGTCTCTCTCTCTCTCTCTCTCTCTCTCTCTCTCCTCTGTCTTTCCCTATCCCTCGTATACGAGCCTTATTGTTAGCGAGGCAGCGGCACGCACGCTCGAGAATTTATATGCCCGGCGCTTATCCCGGCCCCAGTATAGTCGCATTACCGTCACCCGCGAATGGGTCACGCGCGAGCTGACTGAGCATAGGGTGGATTGTGCGTGTGCTTTTCCAACTGAATTTTTGGAATTTTGGTTTGTGTGCGTTTTAATTTTGGAAAGATGAAGGATGAGGTGCGAGCTTGCAGGTAATCACAGGGGAAATTTGGATTTTTTGAAAATGACCGATGATGGCGTTGAAATTACTTTTTCGAGTTGGAATTTATGTTTGAATTTGAGAACCGAGATTTTTAATGTATACTTTTCCGAATTTGTAATGGAATTGCAAATTTGGATTTTTTTCTTCAGAGAAATGTGTCTTGATTTTAAGTAAATTTGAAACTAAATGAGAATTTTAAGTTTTCTTTTTATACTTTTTATTTGAATTCAATGAAGTATTTTCCTTAATGTACTTTATAATCTGATGTTTCAAACTGAAAATAGAGATCATTTTCCAAGTTTCAAAGTTGTAGACTCAATCAATATTGTTCTTTCAATTTGTGCACTATTTTCCAAAAGTTCAAAGAACCTTTCAAATTTCACTTTAGTTAGGTTTTATCCCTGGATATTGAACTAGATCACGCATTTAGTTAAAGGTTGAGTTACCATTTTCGATGATATTTTATTTTATAAAATATTACTTATTTATCAATATTTTAACCGCCGTACTTCAATCTTCCAACGTGAAGGCTATTATAATAATTAAACTGTCCATCAAATTCAATTATTAAGAAATCATACAGTGACAACTATATTACAGAACCCTGCGTGATACTTCGATCATTTTGTCTTTCATTAATTGAAATTTCAAGCTTGAATATAAATCTATCTCATATCGAATCGTGTCAGATAACTTATAACCCGGCATCGTATTCTGATATTTGTAGAAATATATGCACATAATTTACATGAAATATTGAATTCAATTTCCAATCACGTACATCCATGCAAACCATTTAATTTAACGTTTTTAATTTACTTCACAGAATTCAATATCATATTTGTATATGAACTGGAGAATCACTTACAGTCGGAATTAAAAATATTTTCATGTCAAAGTTTGTCTCTTTTTAAGTAATCAAATCTTTATTGTATCCCCGATTTCAAATTTCCGGTTATTGTCACCCAGTTTACAGTATCCATTAAATTTTACATAAATAGTTACTACAATAAAAAACAACACCAATTAACAATAAAAAGAAAATAAAATAAATCCAACAAACCATTTAGTATCCCACAAAAGAAATTTCTAAATCAAGACATTTCCCGCCGAGATTTTCAGTCGGAAAATCTCACGCGCGTTCGACGCGAGCGTAACAGCAACACACGCACGTGCGCGGCGTGCCATTGTTTTGGCCCGACGGGGCTCCGGGGTAAAAGATCCAAGGGCCTCTTTGCGGGAAAGCTATGCGAGGGAGGTAGGGGGAGGAGGAAACGTTCCACTTTGCTACGGTCGGAGGCGCGCCGCGCTCGAAGCTTTGAGAAAAGCTCGGAAATTCCCACGTAATTTCTCTAAGAGCTTTCATATATGGCGACGCACGAAATCACGTAGCCCAATTTGGCCGTGGGGAGAGGGAAAAAGGGATTTTTTTTCTTCTCCTCCTTTTTTGTACTTTAATTGGCCTCGTCCTTTGCGAGAAAAGAGAAATCTGGAGGGCTTTCAGCGCTCTAGAAATTTTTAGAAAATTCGCGCTCTCGAGCGCGTGGATTCTTTCTTTATACCCCTCAATTTTCCTTCTAATCAATTCTAAAGAGCTTTGCTTCAGTTTAAAAACCATTTTAAAACGTAAAATGCAATAAGAAATTTAATACACCTTGTTATCAATTAATCACATCTTTCAAGTATTATTCTCGTCTACCATGGTCACACCTAATCATATGCAAGGTGAATTCCCGCTTCTTATCGTAAATAAAAAAGGATAAGCTTCGGCTAAACAACCGGAGCAATATCCTTCTTCAGCCGATATCCCTCACCTATCGGTCAACCTGCCAAGCGAAAATGATAAATTAGCACGATAATGTTATGCCAAATCCCGCTCGTAATTTCGCATAAAATATACATCCGGTTATCGGCCGGTTATACTTCTCCATCGCCCGTCACGGCCTAGAAATATTCCACGCGCGCATGTGCGTGTATATAGGTTTGCGCGGAGCTCGACATTCATCATCGGGCACTCGACGTGACCTCGCGCTCGGCACACATTGATAATGCCCTTTTTCACGGCTGAAAGCCCGGCGATTTCGAAGTTTGACTTTTTGAAATGATGGCCGGAGGAAGATGCTCGTGGGATGTGTGATTTATTAGGTTGCCGGAGGAGCGCCGGTGATAATGCTTTGAAAACTGTTCAAAACTGCGAGATAAGATTTTTCCTGCGATTATTCGAGGCAGAATGTTTTGGACAATGGCGAAGAAAGTAATAGCGATTTATTGATTGTTTATCTGCTGTTCGGTTTTTTTTTAGACAGTCGATGAAAGTGGTCGGGAAAAAGTTGCTGAGGGAGTGGATGATCTAAGGGGAACGGATTTTGATCAAGATTTGAGAATAGAGTTTTTTATGCTGTTTTAGAATTGATAGTATTGCTATATTCTAGTGATGTTCTACACGGGTAAATGATTCAATAATTATTAAAAAAATTTATAGGAAAGCATTTGCATATTTATAAAATAGAAAATTAAGTACTATATAATTTATAAAAAATAATATTTTTACAATAAATTTGAGCATATAGTATAGAAATTTTGTATACTTTCCAAGTATTTCCCCACAAGCGGTAATGGTAATAAATATTAGATTCTTTTACTCTACATAGAAAATACATTGTATTAGTTAAATAAAGGCCTCGTGACAAAATCAGATCATAAACTTTGTTTACAAAAATTATAACTTAAACTTTAATAAAAATCCGTTCCCTTAATATAGATAAAAATTTATTTTCAAAACCTTCGACCCATAACTCTCACCAAATAAAAAAAATGATTCCAAAATCCCGCCATATTTTCACCGCCAATAAAGGAAAAAAATCTGAACCGCAAGCTCTCTAAATCATCCAGCTATTTACAAAATAAGTATCCCTCTCAGCGGAACTCCGCGCTCGGAAACACTTCGGCCGAAAGCTCCGGAGCGCGAATGATATACGGGAGGATGAGCGTCGTCGCAAGTGCGAAAAGCCAAGCCTCGACGCGTATCGGATTGCGCCGGTATTTATTTTGCCGCGAGACTTGATGCATCGTCTCCCGGCCTTGAACTTATCTCCTGCGCGCGGGGATGGAGAAAAACGAGTTTTCCCTTTGTATACGGCGAGTAAACGCCGGAGCGCGCGGTCGATTAAGGAAAAAACTTCGTCGCGGTAGGCGAAAGTTTTGGCGGCTGTTTTCTTTTTTCTTGGCGCGTCTCCGTGCGCCGGAATTTTCAATTTCAGCAGTTGTTCGAATGTGCGGGTACTTATGGACGAGCGGAAAATTATTTAAGTTGGAGCGCGGAAGTTGGGATGTGTGTTTTCGGAAAAACATTTGGATCCTGTTGCGAGAAGTTTTGGGGCCGAGGGAAAAGGTAGAAGAGTGGTCGAAAGAGTTTTGTGTATACACGTAGAGATGTATAAAACAGTGGAAAAAGCATCGCGTTCGGCGAAAAGTTTTTCTTTTAAAGTAGACCGTCTGTAAAAGGATTTTGAGTTGTTAAAAGCTTGTAATATTAGCGAAAAACGATAGCGCATTTTGTACTTTTTTGTTTTTCTTGTTTTTATAGCTGTCTAAGAGATATTAAAGCCCGTAAACGTTGAAGTTTATAGTATTATTCTTTTTTACACTTTTATTCTTCTATTTTTACACTTTTTTAGATTTTATTCATGAACATAATAAAACAGGTTTATGATTTTTGACTTTAATTTTATCATACCATTTTTGTGAGAGCTCATTAACTGATAGAACAAGAAAAGTAGTTTCAGAAAAAAATCTTTCAAAATTTTTTAATAATGCCATTAATCTTTATAAAATTTATAACAGTAATTGTTCTGATAGAATTTTTCAAAAATGTTAATAAATCTAAGATATTTATATTAAAAATTCCAATTTTAATAAACCCTATTAAATTCATTTGTTTTGATTATATAAGCTTTTTTTATAAAACAATTTCAAAAATTTAAAAATCTTCATGTGCCGATTTCAGTAAAAGTTCTCATAAATCTCTGTAAGAGTTTAAAAACAAAAACAAAGTACTAAACCAAATCTTGCAATATTTTAGTTTTGAATACTGATTTTTCTCCTTCAAAAATGTTCCATAACATTAAAGCAACCGCCCGTAAAATAATTTTCTCGCAAAAACGAGACTCTTCTCATTCAATACATCGTTATATTTTCGTGTCATCGACGATAGATTTTTACATCCCTACAGTTCTCCCTCAGGCTGCATATCCGAAACGAGGTGCGGTTCTGTCTGACTATACCCGCCCCTTGACTACTCACCTACACACGACCAGCTTTCGGCTGATCTCGAGACGGAGAAAATCTTGAGACGAGAAGTGTCAATTGTTGGATCGGTGATCATGTGATTTTATGATGGGAAAATAAAGGTCGATTGATCTTGCTGTGTACTGAGCTTGTTATTACGATTCGTATGAAGAGGTCGTAAATTCGACATGGCGTCTATTTGGGCAAATAGCACGTCTGTTCAATTATGGTTTTATTACTCAGGGAGGATGAAAAATTTTATGACAAATGTTATCGGTTCGGCTGAGTTAGTTCATGGAGCTGAGCAAACATAGTACAAGGATTGATTACGTTTGGGAGAAAAACAGATTACAAATAATTTAGCAAGAAATATTTAGAACTTTTGGCAATTTTTCTTAATAAAACAATCTAGTAAAAAAGGAGTGTTTTTTTATATAGTATTGTAATAACGATTGAATCGTGATAAAATCTAAATTCAAGCTAAAACGTTATTTATAAAAAAGCACCCTTAATATCGATTCTATAGTATCGTATCACGCGCTTACTGCGAAACGATGAAATTTCGAACTGCTCGTCAGTAATCAAGCAAAACTACCTTAAAACAATAACCAACACGATCGAAGCGTAAAAAATACTTACATTAGAACCGTAACACTTCAAACCCAACGATTTTCTCCGATAAGCTCTCGAATAAAAAAGAGCCGGCGCAAATAAAGCCGATACTTGCATCTCCCGGCTCATTCCCCAATAAACCGCTCATCCCCGCCGTAGCGCAATTTCTCCGGCGGTATAAAACGACACGCCGACAAAGCATTAGAAACGATTGTTCTCTCTCTCTCCCTCTCGAACGATCATTCGCGCCGAAGGCTTCTTTACGGCGCGCCGATAACTTCGGCTTTTGTCGCGCTATCGAAGAAAGACGCGAGCGCGCGAAATTCATTGCGCTAATAAAGATTCTCCGGCAAATCGGATAGCTGCGAGTATGTGTGTGTGCGTGTAAATTCGGACTATGTTTTACGGGACTAGTTTAATGCGGAATATAGGCGCGAGTATAATGGAGGAGTACTCGAGGCGCGCGCAAAGTGACGCCGGGTGTGTACTTTAAGGGGAGGAGGCAGTTTTACGCAACTCTTTCGCCGTGAAAGAATTTTATGCGTATGGTTTGTAGAACGTGCTATCGTTCGGCTTTTATTTTTTTAGAGACTGAATGTGTTAAATTGTATGTGTTTGTGCGCGTGTGCCTTATTATTTATGAAATGCTATTTCGTAGTATTAAATTAGGCTGCCTTCGTTTATGAGCTTATGTTTTTGTGGAATAATTTGGCAATTTAGTTTTCATTCGCCGAGCGTTGTTTGAATTAATTCAATTTCGTTTGTATATTTTGACTGGGGTTTTTGAAGTTGCAGCTTCCGTGTTCAAAATACAAAGTGTCGTATTACAATTGAAGAGAATAATTCTGAAAGAATGTGCTAAAATGTATGTGTTTGCTGTAAGTGCTATCGTGATGTTTGTAATTCAAATGATATTAATTTTACTTTTAAATTTTGATCTGGTCATTAGTAGTTGATGCTTTATATTAGTTTGAGAGTATTGAATGAATAGAAAGTGCTCTGGATCTAAAATTAATTTAAAATTAACTATGTTTTTATCAACTTTAAATGTATTTCACAAAAAATTAGAAAAAGAAGTATTTAAATTGAAGCTATGTTGTGCAGTACAAAAATCACTGTATTAATAAATAAATTAATAATAAAAAAAATCTATAAAATAAGTTCTTACATTTATCATATTGGATCATATTCAATGTTTCTTGCCATCATAACTCAAGAAAACCCTTCATGAATTGGCCTTTTAGTTTACCTCGAGCATGAACATTGCGTTAAGATAAATGTATCGATTATGACACAAGTTTCTTTATTGAAAAAATTCAGTGCCGCTTGTCGAAATAGTTGGATGACTAACGATTACGTTTATTGAGGGTATAGCATCGCCCGAGACTGCGATATCATCGCATTATCCTCTATCGATTTCATCGTCGCTTCAATCGAATGATGTCGTAAAGGTATCTTCTTATCTTAAGAGGAAAATGACGATAGCTCAAGACGATCAATTTTGAGATTAGAAATTTCCAGCTTCGCAAGATTTTAGGACCTTTGATTTTAGATATAGATTTATTACATTTTATTTTAACTTGTTTATTTCTTCGAAATCTAATTCTATTTTACTTTAGCAATTTTTTTTACTTTAGCATTTTATACAAAAGAAAAAAAATTAATTACAATTATTACAATTATTTTAATGAAGTACGTAGCGGAGCTGAAGCAATAAAATTAGCGAAGTAATGCTCTATTTTCGGTTCTTTGATGTAATTTGAATTCACAAAAGCCGCGCTAACTTGAGTATCATACTCAAAGTCGGCATCGCAAATAGCATAATCTTTAACGAAAGTTCAAAGCGAAAGCGCCAACGTTTCAGGAAATAGAAGCCCACTACACATTCAAAAGAGACGTAAAAATCTTAAACCTAATGCCGCCTGACAAATCAGGTCAAGCATCACTCTCACCCCTCCTAAAGCACCCCCAGAACACCCACACACAAAAAACAGTTTTGCGCGTTTACTCATACCACAACGTCAAAGCCGAAGCTCGCGAAAAATTCTCGCACATAGTCAGTACTTTAAACTTCATCTCTCTCTCTCTTCTCCTCATAGGAAATGAAAAAGTCGAGGAGAACGATAAGCGGACTGGGGGGGAAAAGACGCTCCTTCCACGTGAAACTTTGGAGATTTTGCGCAGCTTAAGCGATCGGCGCACAAAAAGAGAGCGGGGAAAATCGCGGCGCCAAAGTTTTGCAATTAACGTGACGGACTTGCGCCCGGTATTCTTATGATGTATTTTAGCCGACGCTCAAGCGAGCTCCCGTCGTAAAGATTATAAGCGGGGGAAGAGGGGCTTGCGTGCAGCGAGCTCTGGAATGGCGGATAAAGTTCCTCTCGGTTTTAGACGCGCTGCGTTGGAGTGGATGATGAATTTTACTTTTATTGTGTAGTTCGGGAAGGCTGCACGTGGTTCGGGGTTTTTTTCTTTTCTATTTTGATTGTGAAAGTTCGCGATGGAGTTGGATTTGAAGAAACTGGGAGTCCGATGAGAGAATTGTGCGTTTTATTGTGTGCAGGAGGAAAGATTTTACGTTGTTTTTATTCGGATGAGATAATTTCATGAAAATTTGGAGAAATTTTTGAACCAAGCGTTTTTTGTGAGTTTGGGACAAAGAGAGTACCGTACCTTTGGGGAAGGGAATTCGACTGAAGGTTTGGCACTGTATTCTGTAAGAAAAAAAGAATACGTGATTTTCCATTTTGCCTAACAAGCTTTTGTTTTAAAATTATAAAAAATTGAAGTTGCTTGAAATTATTTAATAATTTTTAACTATTTCTAAAATTTGTTCAAATTTGACAATCCGCAAATAATTAAATTTATAACGATTAATATATTTTCTCTTTATAAAATAAAATATTTTCAATGTTTATAATAAAATAAATCTATTTGATATCATAGTTTTGTATAATTTATTGAAAGGAAATGAGAAAGTGGTATAATTTTGTCATTTGTCCATGAATCATTTTTGTTCTAATCAGGAAAAGAAAACACAGCATGATAAAATTATTTGAAATTGGAAATAAAATATAAAGAATAACCCATTCAAACTTGAAACTAAATACGTTATTATAAAACTTGTGAGTAAGGTAATTTATTCGACTTTATATTGTCACAAATTTAAGATATTAATTAAAAACTCAAATAATAGCTTCAGTTTTTTATATCTTTAAAATAAAAGTCTATTAAATAAAACAGAAATCACATGTATTCTTTTTGACACATACAATAGCTGTCCACAAATTTTATGGAATTTTCTTCTCCAAAGGTGGACTACTCTCGTAAGTACAATTTCCCATCTTTTATCAGATCTATCTTCCTTTTCCGATTAACAAAACATGCACAAAAAGCTTTGCAATCTATAAACATCTCACTCTACCAAAAACCAACAAAACCCACCACTCACAAACAGCATTCCCCGAAATATCAAAAATCAAAAATCCCCCCTCCAGCATCTCAAACTCCCGAGCCGCACGAAATCGCGGATTCAATTACTTATCGGAAGCGGAGAATAATTTGCATTCTACGCAACCGTAATCGCCGGGTCAAGTCGGCCCGCATGCACACACCGGCGGCAAATGGATTTTCGGCCGGAATATTATTGGCCACTTCGAGCGGCGTTAACCGGCTCAGCGGACGAAACATACCCTGGCACGAAAGCGCTTACATTTACCCGCGTCTACTGATTCGTGCTTCCACTATTGCCGCCTTATCGCGTTTGCCCGCTAGCTCTGGCATGTGTATGTATATCGAGCGCTGACTGCTCTCCGGGTGCGCTTTGTTTGGCATGCGAAAAAAGCTGGCGCATGGGAATTTTCTGGGCCAGATATATATAAAGCAATTTCGTCTTTGTGTTTTGTTTTTGTTTTTTCTTTCGCTCGATATCTTGGTTTCGATGTTAAAGTGGCTGTACTGATGGGATCGAGAATTTAGGAAGTGAATAATGGTTGAGATTATTATGTTTCTTTCAAGTAAGCGGCTTTAAATTTTGAAACGTTAAATATTTAGAGAGTTAGTTATCATCTTTTATTTACGAAAATTCCATAATTCATCCTATTGTTTAAATGGTCTAAGCATTAAGCAAGCACATAAATGGATAGTCATTTGTACTGTTCGTGATTCCCGTTGAGTCAAATTAAACCCACCTCTAAGCAATTGTTCAGCTTGTTGTAGGATTTGAAACAAGTCAATAGCTTACGAGAATACGGCTGTTTAAATCTACTAGGGTTACAGGGTTACTGGGGTTACACGTACACTGTAAATTGTACAATACGCTCAAGTGAGCTGAAACCTAATTCGTGTAACGTTAAGAATGTTTCTGTAATTTGAGCTTAAATAAATTACACAGGTATTTACTTGATTGAAAAATCTTTCAACAATAAAAATAGAAGAAAAAAAATTATCGTCCTGTCCTTGTTAAAAAAACTTTGATTTTTAAGTCTTCAACAAACAAAACATAACCCGGCAACCACACCTTCATTTAAAATTCTCAGAACAAGCCCCCCACATCCCAAAACACAGCACGCACCGACCCCAAAACTTTGATTCCTCGCATCATCCCATCTCCAGCACCCACTCCGCACGCACCTCCAACCCTCGAATTCCGCTGCTCATACATCTCGCACGAGCAGAGCAGTGGATAATTCGCGCCCAGAAAATAGGCCAGGAGAGAAGCGAGGCTCGCAGCGTCTAATTAGACTACGCGCGCGGCTGACGACGTGACGGGCATTATTTGGTAAAATCGAGTTATCTCGTTATACGTATTCGCGGAATGCGCGCGCTAGGTAAAAGACATCCGCGATTGCGCGGCCTGCAAGTGGAATTAGTAATGCGTGCGTGCGAGCTTCTCTCATCGGGAATTCGTCAGACATTCGTCAAGTTATTGTCTGCGAAAAGGTACTTGTGGTAAGGTTTATGGGTATTTGGAGGGTCGATTGGTTGGTGACTTATCGGTAATTTTCAATGCTTGTAGTAGGCGTGCGTGGATTGTGATCGTAACGCGACGGTTTTTGGAGTTTCTGTACGGGAAAGAGTGGCGCATTGTCTGTAAATTGAGCGAGGCAGTGGCTTTGTTGATGCTGTAATAAAATTTGAACGCGACAAAAACGGAAGCTTTGATCTTTAACGAACAAAAATTTCATTATGTTTTTAGTTTAAAATTGAACGCTTCGCTAACCAATAGCGGCGGTGGCTGAACTATAAATTAATTTTTGCGATGAGCTGAAGTTTCGTATTGTCCGATGTTCGAACAATTACGAAAGTTTCGATGAAGAAACTTTTCACCGAAAACATTATGAACGAACTCAAATTTTTTTAAATTCCTTCCTAAATTAAATAATAATTAACAAACTAACCCTCAAACTTCTCTATGCCCAAACATTTTTAAACACCACAAACGACGAAAAAAGCCCAAACTTCCAAGCCCTCACACCATAGGTCACCCCATGAGCGATCAACCCTCTACAACCCTTCCACAATCCTTTCCCCATCCCATTCCCAAATTACAATCCGTAAACAAAGCAAAAGCGTTTACCACCTCCAAGAAACCCTCCCGTCGTCCTCCTTCAATCTCCAGGCTTCGATTCCTCCGGCTGCTTCCCCGAGATCGAAAAAGTCAATGTAGCGCGCAAGAGCCGCTCGCTCCCTTCGTCTGAGGAATTCTTCCGCACGCGCGCCTTCTTTGTGCGCGCCGTAAAGCTCGTTAATAGAATATCGATCGTCGCGCGAGCAACGTAAAATCAAGGCCGACGCGGTATAGGCAAGCGAGTCTCAAAAGACAAAGCGTTAATTGCGGGCTGGGATGCGACGGTCCTAAACAAATTTCATTTTCTTTCGCGGAGATGCTTTAGAGAAAGGGAGGGAGAAGATCGCGAGTGTCTAGCTCTCGCGTGTGAGGTTGTATGACTGATTGGCTAGATGGCCGGAGAGGAGATGGGTATTTTTCGTTTGGGGATGTGGGAATGGGGAAGGAGGGTGTGCGTGGATAGGTGAGGTTCATTGAAGAGTTTTTGTTTGATAAGGATTATGAAGATTATTATCTTATGGTTTGGACTCGATGCTTTAATCTTTAGAATGAAATGCATTTTCATTGATTTAGATATAAAAAATCTTGAAAATATATCATTTAACAGAACATTTATGCAATGCCAAATATTACACTCACTTAAAAACATCGATTTTTACAATATGTATTTTTTCAGTTCCGCGCCATTTAATTCCATTCTCAAACAAGAGTACGTTAAGAAGGAATGGAAAAAAGTTCTTGGAGGGATTTGCGCGACAAAGGCCACGTCAATGCTTACATGGAACTTTCACGGGTCCCTTT
>JAPYZA010004851.1:0-14827 GCA_030522685.1 Eupelmus azureus | reverse complement strand
GTTCACTTTCTACGTCCGTTAAATTTATATTCATATCGTTTAATTCCTTTAGCCAGCTTCCTTTTGTCACTGTTGGTATATCTGTACATATAACATCTGAATACAATAATGCCACAATATTGCCATAATAATGACACAATGTTGACACAATACCGATACAATATTGACAGAATATTAACACAGTATTGCCACAATATTGCCACAATACTGACACAATATTGACACAGTATTGACACAATATTAACAGAATATTAACACAGTATTGCCACAATACTGACACAATATTGACATAACATTGACACAATATTAATACAACATTGACACAATATTCACAGAACATTAACACAATATTAGCACAATATTATTGCAATATTATTATAGTATTTGCGTTATATACTCCTATAATATTGTTATAGCTATTTGATGTAACGTTTATAAAATATTGCTCAGACAAATAATCATTGTAACACTGGTACAATATTGGTTCGAAACCTACATTTTAATTATTAAAGTTATTTTAAGAATTTAAACCTATATTTTAATGTTTTATAAAATTGAAATGTAGATTTTTAACTTTATACTTCAGATTTCGCACTTTTGAATTTAGAGAGTATTCAATGTGTCTTAAAATAAGTAATATGTGAATGAAATTAATGCATCTTTCAAATAAGTTTGATTGAAGTTTTATTATATTAGGCATTTTTGAATGCACTACTAAATATCTATATTTTAATTTATTCGTTATTGAGCGAGAATTACAAAATGTAAAATTTCTACTTTTAACGCATGTCAACGTAAACATGTGAATCCCTATCGCAGTAACAATCTAATTCAGTTATAATTTCGCGTTTAATCTAGATCCCACTTCGCTTTTCAGCCCCACAAAGCTATTTTTGTTCCAAAATCGATTGTTTTTTCGACTAAACTCCACCCTCTAGTCCAATTACGGGTCTGGCGTTATTCTGGATCGCGAGTGAACGCACGCCCCTGTTAAATGCAACTTCTGGAAACATTCGAGAGATAAGGCGCACAGATTAAGGCAAAAGGCGAGCGACGGAATTTCAAGCGCTCCTTTCAGCTGGCCCCTTAATTCCGCCGTCCTCGTTTCTGCTCCTCATTACGCGCGGCCGGCGCTGCTGCTTTATCTTCTCGTCTTGGGAAGCACACGCTCGGACATTTATAAGTCTCGGCTTACCTGCGAACTGCACTGCTCTGCTCTCTGTGTGACTATAGATATGGGAGTTGTGCTTTAGATTTGCGCTAGCTGAAAGCTGAATGTATACGTACAGAGCGAAACTCGAGTTAAGCCCTACTTTTTCATTGACTCTTCTCTCTTTCTCTCTTGCTTTCTCATTCATTAACTCACTCATTCTAGTAGGGTTTTCCGCGAAATAATGGACATTTTGGGCACCGTATTCAAAATATATTAGACACTGGCATCAGCAATATAAGTCAAAAATATTATATAAATATTTTCGAAATGCTGAACTCAAATAAGGGTTCTTTTCCAATTTATTTTCAATACATTTAAATATTTATAAATTTGAAGATAGCATAACCTTTTATTTGTGTTGTTAATCATATTATATAAGTTGAATCTTCATTTTTCATGGTGGATCATAATGTATCTCTTAAAAACAAAGCTGATTGATAGAAATCAGAAATTCGATTACTTGCTGTCCATAATCAAAGCCTAAACGTTGCACTTTTTAAGATAAATGTAATAAAAATTTTTTTATTATCCCCAAGGAAGTTATTGTTTATCATTTAACAAATTTATAATTAACGGCTGAGAAAAGAATATTAGGTCATGTTTATAGGTTCGTTATATTATAGAATGCATATTATACGATTGACTTGATTAGAATATTTTATACAATAAATGTAATGACTTTGCACTTATTCTGCTAGCAGTCAAATCGATTCTTCAAATGCTCCAACTCCCAGTCATAGTTTTATTGAAAGAGAAATTTAAATAAAATATACTCAATACGCCAATATAATTGTTTTATACATTTATAAGCAAACAAAATATTTGTGTAAATATGAAATAAACTTAAATTTGTTCAGATAATAATAATGTTTTATTTAAAAATAATATATTTTATTTAAATAAAAATAATAATTAATACAATTTTAAAACATAAGACAGTTAATATTATTAGCGCCAATAAATATCAAAAACTTAATAGGTTAATTTGGAAGACTTTTTTAGTAAAGATAATATCATTTTCCGTATGTATTAGGAAGTTTTTTCCTGTATTTTTATACCTCATTTCGACTCTGATAGTACTTTTAACCGTAGTCCCTGGTTCATTTTATGGCGAGCTAATTTAATGGCATTTTTAAAATGTTTGTTGCTATTTTGTATCGTATTTCGACAATCTGAAATAATTACCAAGCTACGATATTTCATGAAACCAGTTTCTCTGTAATAATTAACACGTTATATATACAGTAGCTTGGTCATTATTCCTGTGAAAATTAGACGCAGCATTTTACACAGTAAAAGTATATGTTTCAGTAAAATCTACTATTGTTTAAAATTCTCCATGGTTATATTGGCTTTATATTTTTTGTAGATAATAAAGTGGCCATTATTGCTAAAGTAAAGTTTTTTTAAAGGAATTAATTACTGTGCATTTTAAGTTTTTATGCATTTTAAACATGAATTAGACAGTAAACCTCCAATAGTCAGAAGAAATATAGACATTTTAAATACATGCTTCTATTGCATCAATATAAGTATAACTAAAACAAACTTTTGATAAAAAGTTAAATTATGTGAAAGCGTATTAAAGTTGAACCAGTACAGTTAATCATTAAGAAAGCGAAGTTCCATCTAGTAAAGTAACATTTATAATTTTGAAGGAAAGCATCAGTAGCTTATTAGTAGATTGTATGATTCAAAGTGCATAATATATTATACAATCTTTGGCCCATTTTTTATAGTTGGTTTTAATCACTGATTGGTCAATTAGAATTTAAAGTTTAAAATTTTCAAAAATGTGAGACATTTTACAGAATTTTTACTCCAATTTTTATTTTTATTATGTTTTCCCAACAATTCGACTTGTTTGAGATAAAGATTCATAAAGATACCAATAATTGATAAAAATAAAAAACTGGTTATTTACCATAACTTTGAGATTAATAATACCAAAGTTTTACTAGTACTTTTAACGTAATTTTAATTGGTACCAAAATTTGAGAATTTTAGAATTGTTTATCTTTTTATCGACCCAGTTACTTGTAATGCTTCATAATTATATTTGTTTATATACTGTATACTATTATATGGCTCTTGATTAATATAGATTGATAATCGAGTGATGTGATGTAAAGTAGCGGCTGGAGGGCCTCGAGCTTAACCAGGACATCATGGTCTGGCAGGCTATTAAGCTAGAGAACTAAGACAAGCTTCTCGTTGAAACTGTGACCGACATTTTCGTCCGGGCGAATGATGAATAACCGTTTGCTAAATATTCGGTAATGTTGATAACCAAGTTGAGAGACGTCTTTCACAATGTACAAATCACTACTGCAGCATCCATGAACTCTGTGTTTTTCCTTTGCTCTTAAAACGTGTGAAATTCTCAGTTCTGTAGAATGTTTATATAATGATCAAAAGGTATCCTGGTGGAAATTGTTAAACTAAATAACATATCCAGGCAGATTCTGGTTAATTTTCTACTAGGGGGTGTTAATACTCTGATTGGTCAATTAAGACTTATATGTTTTAAACTATTTAAAATCACTAAAAGCAGTACAAAAAACATTCCTTGTTTTAATATCGTTAGCATTATTGATAATAATTAATTTTTGATATATATTTTCAAATTTTTACGACCTGGCACACAAAGACAATGTTCTTATCTATTGTTTAAATCAATATTGAAGTCATTTTGTTAAAAATTGAAGTAAAAATACGAGAAATGCGGAATCAATAATTTATCCCTAGATATATATCTAGGGAGAAATTCTTTATGTCGTATTTCTCGTTTTTGGACTTCAAATTTAACAAAATGACTTCAATATTGATTTAAACAATAGATAAGAACATTTTCTTTGTGTGTCAGGTCGTAAAAATTTAGAAATGTATATATCAACAATTAATTATTATCCATAATGCTAAGGCCAATGAAACAACGAACGTTTTTTGTACTGCTTCCCCTTAAAAGCGCATTGTCTGATATCAAAATAATTTAGGACTTGATTTAATTATAATTAAATACATTAAAGAGTTACTTGGATTGACAGAAGCCTCCTTGTACAAATTTATTTTGATATTACAGAGATAGCGCAAATTCCCGTCGTGCCTCAATTTCCAAGCGAGCGCTTCGTTATTAAATTACCCAGAGTTCGAAATTACGGTATGCTGATTAAGAGCAAAAACATCATTGTGAAATTGTATTATTGCGAATTTCCTTAGTTGGCGCTATTGAATTTATCAAGTTAGAAAGATTGTCTCCTGAAGTTCTACGTAATTGTTTTAAGTTTTCTTTTAAATTTTCTTATTCTGAACATGACTCTAGATCTTTTGTTTCTATTACTAGAAAGGACGGAATACCCTGGAAAGAAATTCGAACGCTTTGACTGACAATTTTTGACAACGTAAAAGGAAGTCTCGTATCTATAATTAAATCAATTGTAATATTACGAACATACTTGTCTTTAAATTTGATATAAATAGGCGAAGAAAGCAATCGACTGAGGCTTTTGTCAGATAAAAAATATTAGTTTTTTCGTAATCTACAAGCATTTTCTGAATTAAAATGCTAATTTTATTCATGTATTTTGAATAAGTTACTTATCTTTCTGAGTTAGAATGTAGTTTTGGATTTGTTTTGGATGAAATTATATGAACTACTTTATTATCTCAACAGACACGTTGAAGTCACACATTATCATTAAAAAAATCATTTTTATCCGAAGCTATAAGTCATTGTATTTTGTCTAGCTACAGGAGCCATATAAACTCAGTGCTCCAATCATGTATTCCACATCCTTAAAGCCTCCATCTTATAACTAACACCAACTAATCAAAAATACATAAGCTTCCTCACACCTTCCAAACATTCATTTCCACAGCACCACAACTCTCACTCCATGCAAGAAAAAAAAAAGCCCAGTTACCGCTCTCTTTGGCAGCATCAAATCCCTCGCACCGAAAACCGGAGCTTAAGGGAGAAGAGTGGGAGGAAAGACCTGGGGAATGCGTATAGGTGTGTGTAGAGGAGAGTAAAGCAGAGCAGCGGCGGCGGCGGCGGCAGACCTTAGAGGTCGAGCAAAAGGGGCAGGCAGGCAGCGGCACGGGACCCCGGGAAATCAATACCGTCGAAACCGCTCGCCTCTCCCCTCCTTCTCCACCTGGATCCTGTCTCCCTCTCGAACGCGCGTTTCCAGCTGGCTTTTGCATCCGTGGAGTGTCGGAATGTCCCGGCTGCTGCTGCGGCCGTTCATGTTGATATTTGCCGGCGAATTTTCGGCAAGGATGGGAGAGAATTGAAATTCTGATTGATGTATGAATTATGCTTGGTTGAAATTGGTAAGCCCAGGGATTGTTTATTTTTTGAGGAAAAAATTGAAAGTTCAGTGTAATGGATAAATAAATAGCTGCTACATTAACGTTCTATTGCTTGACATATAGATTAGTTATTGTATTTATATTCTAAAAGAAAAAATTATAGTCTTTTTCTAGAAATTAAATCGCTTACGAAATTTTTAAAAATATTTTCAAATATTTTATGAGAAAATTATTTTGACAGAAGCAGTTGAAATTTTCGAAATCTAAAGAATTGATGAATAATAAAAATTCTATTGTAACAAAAATAGAATATAAAAGGTATTGCTAACTACATTGACACTTCAGTCTCAAAGAGAATTGGGTCATTGTGTAGATAGACTAAAAATGTAACTTTAAGATAGCTTAAAATATTTAAGTTTAAAATGTTCTTAAATATAGCTTAAAAATAGAATAAATTCGCTGAATTTCGATAAGGGAGTGGGTTACTGATCGGGTAATGTTTCTTAATAAATGGATGCTAAATACGTTGTGTAGAAATGATATCATTTTATTAGATATTATTAATATACTAAAAAAGGTTTGATAACTGCTTTAAAGTAAACTAGTTTGAATTTTGAATAATAATTAGATTTTATTAATAATTAACTATCTATGTTATTAATAAGATAGGTAATATGCTAAAACTAGGTAACTAAATATTAGCAGATGTAAATTTAATGTTTACAACCAAACAATTAAATAACGTATTACAGATTAATTAAAGTTTCGACTTCAATATCAATAATACAGATTTAGAATACTATAATTAACCTATAATTGCACAGTATGAAATATTAATATAATTAATAAAATAACCTTATATTTATATTTATAAATTTATCAAAAAACTTTTCACATGTAGCCAGTAGCTTTTATTATTCTAAAAAAAGTAAGTTTACATTTTCTTCCTTAGAAAAAGCTCGGCGATGAAAGTATCGAAAAAAACACATCTCATAGTAAATACATTAACAACGCAGTTATTCAACTTATCCTGAAACCATTAAATACAACAATGGAAGTACTTGATCTAGTAACATTAAACAGCCTCACGTTAACTCTATTACTTCCCCTAATTTCTCAAGAGAGATTTATCCCAGAAGCAAGATTCATCGCAATGTGAATCCGCGCTATTGCCGAATCGATTGCCGCCAGCCGTCGAAACGCACAATGCTCTTGCGTCACCGTTATCGGCTCCCCTGAGTCACTTGGGTGGAAAGAAAAAATACAATGATGGGTGAGGACAGCGGGACTAGTGGTGCAAGGTAGACACGGCCAAATACGTGGAAAAAACAAATGGGGAGGAATACTTATTTATACGTTAAATTGTTATTTCTTTTTTGGCCTTTCTGCGTTGTACTTTGTGCTTGTTATTCCAGGAGATGTTCAGAAGTGTGCGACTGAAGAATAGTCCGGAGTGTAATGCATTTTTGTAATGCTTTGTTTTTAAATTAACTCAAAAACACTTTGTCGAATGTTAGATAATACCTGTATTCGCGTTATGAATTATCGTTGAAGAAAATGAGAATGGATCAAGTAGACATCTCTATGGAATATTATACGGGGAAGTAACAATTTCTCTCATCCTTATAATTAATTAGATCAGTTGGGAAAGTTTTTTTTAAAGATTGTAGATTTTACAAGAAGCTGACAGGGTCCTTTTTTCAGAAAAGTTCCATCAAAATCTGAACTTATCGACATTATTAATATTTTAACGTGGATAAATTTTTTTAACAAAGTCAATCGAACTTTTCTAAAAAAAGGACTATCAGTTTCTTGTAAATTATAAAATATTTAGAAGAAAGTTAATGTTTACGACATAATTTTTGAGTTTCTGTTTAATACTTTGTATAGATTCTACCTATCTTTTTTAACATATAATATTCTTTACAATATTTTTGTTTCATCGTTCAAAAGTATTTAAATTTTTTATATCAAGTTGTTCATGACATTTTCAAAATGGAATATTTTATGTTCATGCGTAATACACAATACGCATTTTCAAAGTTTTCAGAAAAGCAAAAAAACGATAATTTACAGCGATCTTAATCCTGCACAGTTTTGACGTCACGCAGATAAGAAGGTCGAAAGAGCATTACGACGTCAGAATCCAGCATCATTTTGGGATTATTCTAAACAAATGTTCCCTACAAAAACAGTCGAATATATCTTGAAACGTTATACATTTTTTACATGTATATTCTACTTATTTCAGACGCAAATAAAGCGATAAAGTCGTAGATTTCAGAGCTAATTTTGTAGAAACATTCTGAACTTTTTAAATTTATCTTATTTATAACAAAGACAAATTGTACAAAATAATGTTAATTTATATTACTATTAAAATTTTTAAAAACTTCGAGCGTAATTGTGCCAAAAATTACATCAATTAGGTTTCTCAGAGAATTCAATTAATTTTATTAATAAAAAAGACAACATTTTTATATTTTGCTTACATTTTGCACGATTAAAAATATTTTGTATTTTTAAATTCATAAAAATTGTCAAAAAAAATGTCCTAAATTTACTATATAATATAAACATTTAAAATACGATTTTTATCCTCATATAAATGTAGAATTTTCATAACTTTCACAATATATTTTATTTATTTTATAGCTGCATAGAATTCTTGATTTACGATATTACATTATAAAGCGTCTATTTTCGATTGGTATGAATACATCTTCATAATTTGCAATATTAAATTACCAGTCATAAATTAATAACCCAACAAATGATGATTAATTGTTTCCTCAATACTGCAACCATAAAACGTTTAAATAAATACGAACTAATAATCTAGAAAAAAAACTCAGGGTCCATCTCATCCCCAGCTAGTCAAGCGCGTTATCTACATTGCACAAAGTCTAAAAGACGCGAGCTGTTTGGAAACGGATGAAGAAAGACAAAAGGCATAGAGAGGACAAATAGCTAGCTTCAATCTTTTTCTTCCCCAATGCCTTCAAGGTGCTCAAGCGCTTTTCAATTTTCACCGGAGGCTTTGCCTTATTCTTCTCGCTTTTCTTAGATTACTGAAGGGTGCACAAGCGGAAATAGAAGCATCGGACATCGGCGCAACGCGCGTTTTCTTTTTCGATATTTTTCTTTCTTCGGTTTGTTTGATGGAGACTGTCTTTTTTTTCTTACGAATTGCTTTAACTTGTTTCACAGAAATTATATTACAAATGATTTGAATTTTAATTTCGAATTAGCGTTCATAAAAGTTGTTGAAAAGTGGTAGTTTTTTCTTGGGTAAAAAGTTGAACAATTATGCTGCGGGTAAATCATGTTAAAACTTTAGCATTGACAAAATTATTTGTAGAATATACGCGCATTCTTTTTAAACGAAAACTAAATAAAACTTATCAAGTACGAAATTATTTTTCAAATTATTATTAAGCCTACAATGTTATGTAATAATTAAATGAAATATATTTAATAAAAACTAAGTATTAAAATTTTGGGCATTCAAGTATAATATAATAACTATAATATAATAACAATACTAAAATATAATAATATCAACATAAGCTCGATCAATAACCAAGAACACTTATAAGTACATACACTTATAAGCTGCAAACTAGAATGTATGTATGTATAACTTTGGTTTATTCACCAGCAGCCTATTTGGCCAAGCAAGTGAATCGCAACCTTTTGTTCATATCTTTTTTCCTTGTTCCTATTATTAAGCGATATGAACTGCCGAACGGACTCTGAAGGTTGCTACGGTAGCCTCATGTATCACATACAGTAGGCTCAAACACCGGAAACATATTCATGTTACCTTCCAGACAGTTTGTTAAGAGCGAAAAATCACCTAAACGATCACCAAAGTTATATAGGTCACCCGCGGTCACCCTCTCAAGTAGTGATTGCGCCCAGCGCTGCTTAACTCTGATGATCGGTCGAGGTGCAGTTCCGCTAATGCACCAACCTGCCGCACAAAAATAGGCTAATTTAGTAATTATGAAAAGACACATACCTATCATAATACAAACTAAAAACTGATACTTACTCATAGTCTGTCCTCGTTTGTTATACATTAAATTTGAACAATTAACAAAGTTTCTAATTAACCTCTACTGTCAGTATTTACTAATTATACCGCTGATAACAATTGGTAAGGTTTTTAAATACAAAGTACACAAAAAAATTTTAAAGAAGCGTGCAATGTATTCTTAAAGTTGTAAGTTTTGTATGTTACTTGTGAAGTACATACAAATTGTTTTATTCAATTATTGATGGCGCTCATAGTATTGGATGTATTTGACTTGTGATTATCTATTGATTTATTATGGGAGAGCCGGATGGAATACAAAGTTAAAAATTGATAATATTGCATTTTTAGTAGGTATTGAGTACGTGTATAAGCATATTAAGGAAAATCAAGATAAATGATAATTAGATTTGGATAAGCCTACATATTGCAATTAAATGCATATTGACATCAATGTTCAGCTTCTAACTCAGTCCAGCCCCCTTAAGTTAGTTTTTAAGAATATTATTTTTTTTTTATATTTTTTGTACTAATTGAACAATCTTTAAATTCTAGTCACGAACTTAATCTGACAGAAACGACTTCCAAAAATAACGAAAATGTATCATCACTTTCAAAAACAACAAACCATTTATGGAACAAAGGATACTGACCCAAATAGAAAGAAAAAAACTTTATGACCTTCATTTCTCGAATACAAATTGTTAAGGTTAGTGTATACTTATATATACCAATACGATTACATACAGATTATCTACTATGTATAAGTCTTGGCACAAATGCGCCATGCTGATACTCTATTTTTTCTTTTCATTATACCTTTTTTATATTCTGTAAAAATTTCTGAAATTTCTTACATTTTATGTAGTCATATACTTAATTTTTTAAATGATTAAGAATTTTATTAAATCTGCCCTTCATTTTAAATAAATGCAAAAAAACTATTTTCATGAATTGAATTTGCGACAGAAAATTTAATTTAATTTAATTATTTAGTCTTTACAAGATACAGTTGTTTGTACTTCAAACTAGTTGTATTTGACTACCAGAAATTCAGATCACTACTATTCAATTAGCTAGTCGATATTTAAAATTGCTATCCTCATACAATACTAACTTTTTATATAGCTGCTTTTAAACCGTACCTAGAAAAAGTAGTGTCTATTCGCAAATAGGAAAACGCAGGTCATCGTTTGCTGCAGATCTTCAAAGGCTCGTATCGACTTAGACACTATTATCACTCGCGCAGAAACTGCCAGTTAGTGCGCAACACGTGGTAACACCTTTTCCCGTGTGCATAATCAGCACGCTTTATACAAGAGGTTCGCACACTGGCTTTTTTCCGATCTCGTGCAAAAATTCAGTTGAATGTTTTAGGTTGAATTTTAACCTTGTAATTTTTGTCCCTTTATCAGTTAAAAATTATAGGCACAATTGTGCACCAGGATGCCCCAAATTTCATGCTTCTTCAAATATTTGTAAGTGGCTTATATTCAATTTTGGATGGGTATTACGTGAGAAAAAATCTTTCGAATGTTTTTCGAATATTGCGTGACTACGTATAATATTGTTTACTCAAGTTTAGATTTTGTGGTAAAAAATATTTTCTAACGTACTTTAAATAGTTTTTGTCTACGTACAAAATTTGAAAATATAAAATTTACGATATATCCAGATTTATTTATCGTGTATTATACATTATTAGGAAAAAAACATATGTTGTGTACGTAATATATTTTTTTTAAGTATTTTACTTTATACATTTCACTAAATATTATTTGTACAGAAAGTAAATTAATAAATTTCATAGTTGCAGTGAAATAATTCAGTTTTCTCTCAATTACCTTCTTTTCTTGAAATATTTTGTTACCGAAAGTGTATGAACATGTGTATTAAATGTAACTTCGCAAAAATATATTCATTTTTTTATTTACTGCCCGTGTGTGCATAAAACTGAATTTTGCTCCCTAAAAGCAAAACCATGTAGCGGAGGCTGAAAATTATGTCGATTCATAGCTCGTTTGGTGCTTTATGCGATTATGATGAAAACTTTTCATGTGCGTGTTAACTATATTTCTCCAACTTTGTATTCATTTTAATAACTATATTCCGTGCAATTTAAACTTTTAGACCGTTTTTTACGCCAGTTACTACGAATTATTTGAGAATTTCGATAAAAAATCGCTAACTATGCAAAATACTTTTCATCTTATAAATGATTTATTTAATGCTACACTTTTCAGAATATCTGCCATTTTGTTCAAAAGAAGTTAACTTGAAACCCTTTTTGTTATCGAACTCATTATTTCTTATTCATTATTGTTTAAGTAAAAAAGAATATCTTAATATTTCGAAAAATTGAAAATCAGTTGCACAAAATGGTTTCCTACATTGACTGCAACAATATGTATATATGCAGTAGTTGCGATATTGAATTGCGAACGCTTAATGTGTCATTATATTAATCGAACATTAAGTTAAGAAATCTTTATGCCCCAAAAGATAAAGACGTATTAGGTATTTATTTTTGCTACAAAACTTTTCAAAGTACGGAAAAAATAAACAGATCTTATGATGGTATTTCTACAAAATAAGCGTTTAGGATCATCAAAACAATCGTTCAAAGCAGCTCCAAAGTCTTTTCTGCGTCTTTGCACTAAAAACCCCCTATGAAAAACGAGTTTCCCGGGAAACCTTAAGGTAAATCTACTCTTCTTTTTCCATCTCCGCCCTCTCTCTCTCTCTCTCTCTCTCTCTCTCTCTCCCTCTCTGCATTTCTTTCTCTATCTTTCTTCGAAACAAAGGAGAAAAAACGAAAATAACAGTTTCTTCGCTAGCCATTTACCCTCTGATATTCTATTTCGACTTGTTCTTTCTGACGTCACGCTAGCTGTATCTTTCTGCGACGGTAATTTATATACGTTGAGTGCGTGCATCCTCTCATCTTGATTTTTCACGACTCTCTGGGGGAGGGGGGCTCCTATGTTTATCTCTTTTTTCTTTTGCACATCTTATTTAAGACTAGCTGGATTTATAAGGCCAGCCTGTGGAGGAGAAAGTCGATGATTTTCGCAGTCATAGTTTTTTTGTGTATGTTTTCGTTTTGTCGAGATCTGCTTCATGAGATGTACGTCATTCGGTCGAAAGCCCAACGATATTTTGTGATCGCCAAACCGTTTAGACCTAATCGGTGTTGTTGTTGTGAAGGGAAACACATAGTTAAGGTCGATTAAGTATTTAGTAAAGCTTACGTGAAATTAAAAGCTGATAAGTGAAGCTGTAGAGTCCAGACCCTCAGGATAAAAAATTTTCTTTTCATCAAAATAAAGTTTTTTGGGTTTTTGATAATATTTTATTTATTAAGTGAGTCTTGCCTAAAATTTTAAGATAAAAAATAAGATTAAAGAAAACAATCTTCAATGTGCTTTCAAGACTTATTTACGTTGTTAACTATTTGACGTTCAATTAAAATCGGTTTCCTAGCTTCAATAAAAAGTTTCAATAAAGTCAAAAAACTTGCTACATTCTTTTGCTTAGGCATAATTCAACAATGATTTGAATATAAGGAATACCTGATTTTAAATTTAAATTAGACTTAACGTTTTCTTCTCGTTATTAATTTTTAATTTTAAGTTAATGTTATGATTTGATTCAGTTATGCAGTCTTTAAAATCCTTGTCTATTATGCAAACGTGGCTTCAAGTACGGTTTTGAGCAATTGAACCACGCCCTCTCCTTATAGACCACATTTTTTCTAGAATCAACGATCGACAGTGTTTAAAGCGTCTGTGCTCAAAGCATCTCGAGTAAAACTTTAATGAAATGAAGGCATCTCGTACAAGAATCTTTTAAAACTGTTGAATAACTGTAAATCGTAATTAATTTTTCGCATGACTTATTATTGGAGATTTTTGTTGAAAGGAATTTTTTAATCTCGTTGTCGTTGAGAAGCAATTATACTATATCAGAGTTGGGGAATATCTGTTTCTAATATAAAACAAATGAGAACCACTTGTATTACTCAGTGAAACTTGGAGATCAGTCTGACGCTATAGTTTACAATTCTCTTCAGAGGCTCTTGCGTTCAAACTGTAACCCTTACTTTCAAACTAGCTGAGCACGAATATCGTGGGCTATAATTATACCTGCTAAATAAGTACTAAAATTAATTATGTGGCTTCCCCGTAAAGTGACTGAAGTAATTTAAATTAATTTTTTAGTAGGAATTACGCAAACGAAACTAAAGATTTTAAAACTTGCTTAGACTGAAAAAGTGATTTTGGAATTATTGTCAATATGAATACAATTTTTTTAAATATAAAACTTGATTCAAACAATTTTTCAATTTTTCAAGGATTAAAGTATATGAAAAAACCTCTGGTACTTTTTTAGCAGAATAATTTCTCGAAGAGTACATTGTTTTGTATTTTTTAAAATTAATAATTCAGTGCATTCAAAATTCTACATATGCACCACTACAAGTCCACACCAAAGCAAGATATTAGCCAATCCTACCTTCGGATTTAGATTTAAAATATATATAAATAAATAATCTACTTGTTTCCTGGAAAAATTGTAGTTTGTTAAAAAAACTTGACGTACATCTTTTATTTTAAATAGTTACAAAATCAATGACATAAATACTGTAAACATATACATATTTTTCCTTTTTAAAATAATATATAAAATGATTTATTTAAATAGTATCATTTTTTTAAGTATGTTTCTTAAAGAACGATTTAAGTATGATTCTTAATTAATTTGTTATCTTTCCTTATTAACAATTTTGCATCACTTGTCACATCTCTGTTGAAACGAACCAATAAAACATAATAAAATGTGGTGCAGAAAACTAGTACATTACACTACTATTTAATGGTTTCTATTAGTTCTTTAAAACGGGGATACTAGTCCAAGTAGCGGGGGTCCTATCATCGATTCAAACTACATTTTTCGCTAACGGTAAAAGGATATTTATCGTACAAAGGGAGAAAAAGAGCAGAGAGAGAGAGAGAGAGAGAGAGAGAGAGAGAGAGAGAGAGAGGGAGGGAGAGAGAGCTTTATCCGTAAAAAGGGTGCAGTACAAGTGGTAGTATCGCGCGATCGCAGGAAACGCGAGGCTGATCGAAAAATCCACTCTCTAGCTGCTTGCCGCGTCTCTTCGTTTGCTCCTTTTCCTCGAGTGTTGCACGCTACACAGCGGATGAAATATATTTCCGTGCACAGGTAGTAGAGCTTCTTTTTTGCGCTCGATTTCCTCG
>JAPYZA010004850.1:10940-23888 GCA_030522685.1 Eupelmus azureus | reverse complement strand
CTCCGTCCAGTCATAATCCCAATCAAAGCGGAGCTTAATAACACAGCTGCGCTCTCGCACTCTGGATTTCTCTCGCTCCTCTCGCGGCGCTGGCATAACGGAGCCAGCCGAGATTTCAACTCCCTCTCTCTCTCTGGCTCTCGCGTATTCGGAGCACGCAACAAGTGCGCGCCCGCCGCTCACCGCTTTGCGGGCTTTCTCGCGCGCGCAAAGCGACTTTATTAAAGGGGGGGTATAATGCGCGACGAGCGAAATCGCGGAATTCGGATGTGCCGCGCGCGAGGTCGGCGCCCGAGAGCCGATGAAAATGCCGGAGAACCGCCGCAGCCGCCGCTCTCTCTCTCTCCCTCTTGATCTTTATATATACGAGTACACGGCTACGAGAGAGAGGAGAGGCCCGAAGAAGGGAAAGGCTCGCGCAAGAGATAGCTGCGTGCAAGCGAGCTCTTGGAAACGCGACGCCCAGGTGCGCGCGAGACTTGATTCTCTCTCTCTCTCTCTTTCTCATCCGTGCTCTCGAGTGTTCCTTCTCCAGCTCGTTCGCCTTTCAGTCTGTGTGTGTGTGAGAGAATGTGTATACGGCTTGTCTTCCTGCTCTCTGGGATTCTGTTTCTTTGATTCCTCTGCTTTTGCTTTGAATAAGGTGGCTCCTGCCGTCTCGGGCCGGTTCCACTTTGAGAGTATATAGCGTTGACTTTTCTTTTATCCTGACCTATTGCAAAACGATCTCGTTTGCTCTTCTACCCCGGGATGATTTTCAGCTTAATGCGCTTGCAAGTTTTTTTATAGAAAGTCTTGAATTTTGAAAAGCATACTTTTCGCTGGCATAACACATAAACGCCTGCTATATACCCAGCTCATTATTTTTGTCGTAAGCATATGCGTGATTTTAAAGCTCATCTACTTTACGAAATGAAGGAGCATTGGCCAAACAATTATCGTATTTGTCATTTCATCGGCGTAAACATAGATCACCGTGTCGCCTAATTAATATTCCAATTCTATGGGCGCAGTCTACTAATTGGACTTATGAGCAAAGAAGATTTTTTAAAGCGTTATTCTCGGATCGCGCATTGCTAATGAGACGTACTTACGAAGCAATACAAAGAAAATAATCAACTCATCAGCTCCAGCGGAATCCCAAAACCTCAAACGCAGCCGACTCAAACGATCCCCCTAACTCACGCTCGCGCACACGCACAGCTCATATCACCCCCGTTCGAAATATACTCGGGCGATTCGTTCCGAGCATTGCTTTTCCATCTCCGTTCGGCTTCCCTCGATCTCCGCGGCGGAGAGCCGGCCGCGCGCTGAGGGCAATTTCCTCGCGCTTGCGTTCCTTTGCTTTCTCTTTCTCAAGAGCGGCTAAGGCGGTCTCGCTCTACCTGTTCCCTCTCCCACCCTATACACCTCCCCTCCTCTCCATCTCTCTCTCTCTCGCTCGCTCCTTATGTAAGGTGTATATAGTGCACAGGCTGATCGCGGGAGCTGGCCCCCTTGATCGTTTCGGTGGATCGACCGGTCTCGTAGTGTGTGTGTGTGTGTGTGTGGGTATTGTGTAACCTGGATGGGTGTATATGAGCGGGAGCGCTCGGGAGATTCCGTCGCTCTTTTAATGAGGGCTTCAGGTGCATGAGAGAGCTTTTTGGATTCCGAGGGTGCGGTGAGGGCTGCGAGTAGGTTGACTGTAGATTTAGTAAACTCGGGAGTATAATGAATTTACCTATGTATTAAAAATCCTGAGGATGTAGCTTATTTTTGTAAGGAATCCGTATACTAATTCTTTGGATTTAAATTTTTTCGATATAATCCTCAGTGGATAAATTAAATAAAGAATTCATTTTAGAACAAAGATTAGTGCGCGTTTACGTGTATTATTAAATAGTTCAGCATGAACAAGCCCGGTACAATGAAACGATCTAAATTACTATGAACTAAATTACCCGATTATAAAATACAAAACATTAAAGAAGCTCACTTCATCCATAATACACTCACATGGAATTGATACCTAATCAATTTGAAGGCCAAGTTTTATTAAAAGTCTCGTTGTCGGCACATTAGATTAACTTACAAATCCTTTTCTGAGGTTAAATTTAATGACTGTTATTTTTGAGGATACATAAATGCTGGATTCTAAACTACCTCGTACACAAATAAAATTACACTATATTTTTGCATTGTAAGCGCCATGCCTAATTATGGGATTTTTGTTTACTATGTTTCAATATAATAATTCACAGTGTCCAGAAGCAAAACAGATATCTTTCATATAAATAACAAATAATTTCAAAAAAGTTACTTTATCTAACTTTAGTCATTTTTCTATATCAAAATTTCCATAAGCCTGCCTATCCCCACTAGCTAAACCAAAATCCCCCGTAAAATCAAACCCCATTAACATCCTTCGGTCATATTCTTCTCCCATAGCTGCACACACCACCATCCTTCAGGTCAGAATACCACACCGATTTTCCTTTGCCCCCGATCCTCGAGCACCACCGGCCCTTTTTCCAGCTCCCCGCGGGCAGGACGCGTTTTTTATCGTCAACATGATTTCCTCTTGCGTCGGCAGCTCCTCTCGCTCTTTTTTCCGCATCGAAGATATCTCCCCGGCGAGCTCGCGTTGCGTTGGGAATGGACTCTGAGAATTTATCGGGACGTTAACCCCGAGCACGCAGCGAGAGCGCGCGGCCTAGAGAGCCAGAGATATATTGGATATATTTATTTTTATATTCCCGCAGAGGTGCGATATCGCTTTGGTTTTGTTGCTTCCTTGCGGAGGATTGTTGGAGATGATACGAGCGGGATCTTGGGATACTGGAAAGTTTCGGGACTTTGATTATTTTGTTTTTTTTTTATTTATTTTTTTTAAGATGGATAAATAATGATGGATATTGGCGGAGCGCCGCGGAGAGATATGTAAATTTACAATTAATTTCGACTTTTCAAATTGGCGTTGCCAGGTATGTTATTGCACGTTGTGAGTAACTGTCGATGCAAACGACTTTGTAAGTGCGCACGCTGACGAATGTTTGCGTTCGACACTGTTTTCACTAACAATACATAACTCAGCTGCGCTCGAACACAATCTTCTGTTTTGTTTTTAATCGTTATTTTTTGCATCTTATTATAATTAAACAAGCGCGCCGAGTAAACACGGACATAAAAAAGCCGATTTTTATCATCCTCTCCTTAATTAATCCATTTCGCTAATTCAGTACCAGCATTTCGTAAGCATTCGCAGGCGCTCGCTCCATGCAACGCGATGAAAAAAAAACAAAAAAAATGGCACTTCCCATAAATCAGCTGAATAATTTCGCGTCTCCTTTTTTCACCTATTCACGCTGCCCCGGCAAAAAGAAGCCATATTAAGCTGAATTTATACCCGCGCGATAACGATTACATCAAGGCAGCGTCTAGGCCGGCCGGGAAAAAAGAAGCGGGATTAGCAAAGTCGACCCGGCGAAAAAACGAGAACCGGCCGCCATACGCGCGCTTTGCATTCACAGAGACGTCATAGTCCTTTTTTTCTCTCTCCCAGCGAAGATTCTTTTTTCTTCAGCTCTTATCCTCTAAAAGCTCTGCCACGTGTCGTCGAGCGCGCGCATATTTTCAAGCTCCGCCTTTTACGAGTCGAGCGGATGCTCGCGCTTTGCGCAAAATTGAAAAATCAGCGCGCGCGTGCGCTAATTGACGATTAAATCTAATTAGTCGGCGGCTCTGTTATTTTAGCCGAGCGTTTAATGAACGGCCGCGCGGAAAGAGAGAGAGAGAGAGAGGGAGGACGGTAATTGGACTTTTTCTTTCGGGAATTGAAGAGCAAGCTTATGCTAAGTGTATGTATAAAGTAGAAATGATGTAGGCTGTAGTGGAGACAAACAGTGAAAGGAACATTATGAGAACTCAATTATTTCCTAATAGAGGGCTGAGGGCGTGTTGGGGAGGTATTGAAGTTTAATGACTTTTACGACTTAAAATGTAAATGTGGATGACATAGATACAATGGAGTTCGGAAGAGAGTCGTGAAGTTATATATTTGTGGATAGCTGGCCCGCTTAATGAGGTCGTTTGTTTAACGATTTTTTAATATAATCCTAGATTTGCGATTGTGACATTTCGAAACTTGAGCGGACGGACCTTGAAGCAACATGTTTGTTTAATATTTATTCAAACGTTGAAAGTGAATTGATTATGTTTTTGATTGACGTCGCACCAGTACGTCAGGAATATGCTGCACGAATAAACAATTCGAAAATTTCAATATGCAAAGCTGATATATAAATACATTATTTATCAAATCAGCTTAAATACTTGAACATTATATTATTTAATCTTTAAGATTTTTCTGTTTTTACATAAAAATATTAAAAAATCGAAATTTCTCTTTCCAACCTTCCGCTCACACTTCAATCACCGATCGCTATCTCACTTCTAACCCTTACTTCACACACATGCATAATTAAACACTAAACTCCATATCACAATCGGCAATCGCTACCGGTTAAACAGAGCAGCCAACCTCTTGCGCAACCGAACCCCCCCCCCCCCTAACTGAGAAAAAAAAATCAACTCGGCGCAATCCTTCACTGCTAGTTCGATAATTGCGATTTCAATCAAGTCCAGCTGGCGCACCGAAACTTTCATTATTACATATACCCGCACGCGGGCTCACATATATAGGCGCGCAATCGGGCGCGTATATATATCCTCTCATTAATGCGCGGGCATTGCGCAACCGCCTCGCTCGGGGATTCCCGTAAGCACTTCTGCCCGGCAACCGGTTTTTTTTCGCGGCTCCTATAATAATCCAAATCGGGCGCGCTCGCTCGATCTTGAAAACATTTTCGAGCGCGATTTTTCAGTGGCGGGATTCTGGGAGCGCGTGCGAAAACGCGAGAGGTTGGATTATGATAAATCGGGCGAGTTTTGTGAATTGCCGGGTTGGGATCGGTTTAACCGGTTAATGATGCCCGATGGATGTAATCATTGCTATAGTGATTCTCGTATGTATCAATTGTGTTTTAATAAGGAATTTTTTTTTTATGTTTATTATATTTTTTATAATTAGGATAAGACATATGTCTTGCAATGTATACACGTTGGGCAAATTATTTTCAAATTATTAAATATTCATGCGATAATCAATATAATTTCACCAAGATTATTATAGAACCTTCATTCGCGTCAAATAGTCGAACGCACGTTTAAAAAGAAAACTTTACAGAAAAATACTCTTGTCAACATATTAAAATAAGACTAAAAAAGTCCGTAAGATCAAGGAAACCCAATCCCGCGCAGTAAATAACAATGCTTCTGCGCAATTCCCATCCCGCAGCCATATCCCTAGCCGCGCACACGCGCATTTACAGCTATCAAACTCTCAGGCGCCATAAACGAGCTAATAACGTCCCGACGTAACAGCGCCACATCGCCTCCAGCACTCGCCAATAACACCAAGCACTCACTCTCCTCGCGATATTTCGAGTCTCCCTATATCGTAAAACTCGCACCGCGTGCGAAAAAGAAGGAAGAGCGCAATCCATAAAGGCTCGTGACTCTGTTGCCTGCCGCCTGCAATCGGACACGCAACATAAACCCCCTTAAAGACGCGAGGGCCCTCTAGCAGCTCCGCTTAATTAATAAGCGATTAGGCCGAAACGAGCCGCGCTACCAGCGCGACAGGGAGAAGGAGCTGAGAGCAGGAAGAAGGCTAAAGCGTCCTCCGATTCGTTACACGCAAGTGTAGACGTATATAGAGGCAGCGCGCCTGGGCAGCGGACACGGTTAGATTCCTCGTTTGTTCCGCGCGACGGCATCTCGCGAGCGCGCGGGGAACGAACTTTGCGAGCTTGCTCTGCCCCTTTTTACGGAGGCGCTCGCGCGAGCGGCCTCCCAGGTGAGCGAGCTCTCTGCGTAAGGCTGTACCGTTACGAGCAGACACCGTACGCTGAACCGAGGCTTTTCTGGAGAGGCGAAGCTGAGTGAGGAGATGTTGCGAGAGGGAAGCTTTGCGATTGGGACTGGTTTGTTTTTTGAGGTGTCGTTAATGAGAAGGTGGATCTTGGAGGAAGGGAGATTTGGGGATGATCTCTTACTGATCTTCAAGAGGTTGGATAGATAGAAAAAGTTTTTATTTTTACGAAGTCACGTCGAAGGAGTGATTACATTTTCATGGTAGTTCGTGATATAATTATTGTGTTCGTAAATCGACGAGTTGGATATCACAATATTACAAATTATATACCCAGACTTAAACTAATCAGACTTATATTTCTATCTACATTTGACTCACACGACTTAAAAAAATGAAACATAAATATTTTTAAAAAAGACTGGCATCTGATACCAAATGAAATAGAGTTCCAAATATGGAAATCCTAAGAGGTCGGAAATTTTAAGCTCACTTCAGTTCGCACACCTGGCAATAATTAATTCCCAAGAGAACCTGCTTGAAGTTCTAATCTTATTTTTCTTTAAAAGCTTACAAAATACGGCAGCTAATCCATATTCTATGCTTTGAAGAGAAGCACCAGATTAAAACAGGATCTGTTCTCAGTAAAGCTCAGTCAGCCCAATTTTTTTTTTATATACAGTTATAGGATCGTCCTTACTGATACTACAGATATATCATAAGTGGAAATTCGCAATCTTTACAGCTTGATTTGCAGCTTAAACGATACATCTATAAGCAACAAACAAGGGCGATTCTGCGCATTACATCCTTTGTCTTGGATAAAAAATTAGCGACTGCTAAAATCACATTCAAGAAGATGACTTTCACCAAATTTAAAACAAGTACTATATTTTAATTTACTACAAGTACTATTTTAGCATAAAAATGGAAAGTCATAATTTTAAACTTACAAGAAAGCCACGTTTGAAGATTGCAATTTCTACTCAAATATTTATCATTCCTTATGTGACCAAAAATCTTAACGTTTCGACACATTAAATTAGCTCTCGTGTTTTGAGTAAAATTTTTCTCACGAAATCAGCGAGGTTTCGCTAAAACAAAAGTGAAAGGTTCGACTGAAAGCCGCAAAGTTTTTTCTTGCCCCGAAAATATTTTAATGCATTTACTGTTGTAAAGACTATTTCTTTACTTCATGTGAGTTTATCTACTATTTTAGCGAGAATGTAGTCAGGAAAAGTGCATTATAATAATCTGCAGAATTAATGTAATATTATAAGAAAATATTTAAATGTTGACAAACAAATTTGCATCAATATATCATTAAACTTAAGAAAATATAAATAGTTTATTATTTTTAATACTTTATCAAATATATATACACAACTTGCATTTAAAATTCTCAGTATTTTGATTGAGTTTGTTAACGTAAGCAAACGTTTTAGCATCACCATAATCAGAAGAATTCCTTGGAACTAAAACAAAAATAAACTTGAATAAATTAATATTCTCTTTTGGCATTTCAAAGAATTGATTAATCAAACAAATACCGACGAATACTAGCTTTATCAAATACATAATTTCCATACCTGTATTAAGTATTTTACATTATTTAAATATATTCGATAAAACATTTTATAAATCGTATCTCCAAAACCATTAAAAAATAAATCCTCAAATCCCAACAATTCCTTTCCCGCAAACCTGCCCACCACCTCGCTCGCATATCCCAGCCTGCCATCATCAACCCGGCAACCACACCACCTCTCCCCCTTAAAATTTCGTCCGCACGTAATCCATCCAGAGACAAGTGGCACCGCTACCGTAGCCGCCTGAAATTGACCAAGGAAAAGTCCTCGATTCGCCGCGCAGTGACCTTGGCCGCGCGACTGAAGCATCCTCGCCGCGACGAATATTCATGTGAGAAGGAGCCAAAAAAGAGAATACGCGTCTAAAGGCAAGGCACACGCATATACTTGGCACCTCGCACTTTCTCGCCGGGGCTGAGGGGAGGCTAATTTCGCGCGCTTCCGGCTCTCCGGCTCCCTTCCCGGAAACTCGAAAGTGCAAGTTGCGTCACTTTGGAGGAGATGAGAATTGCTTACCTTCGCCGTGTTCCCGTGCGTTCCGAAATTACGGGGCTTGGTAGAGAGCTGAGGCTTTGACTATTTTGAGTCTGCATTGTTGGCGGAGGCTTGGAGGTGTTTTGTTAATGCTGTGACGAATGGCTAATTATTTAGGCAAAATTTAAGTGCAGTTTATGGTGTATTCTTTTTGCGAGGACGCTAGTTTAGTTATGTTCGGTTAAACTTTTTAATTGAATTTAAATTAACAACTAAAAATTTACGAACCCAAATACTTTTTCTTGCGTTTATTTACGTAACTTAAAGCATTGCTAAAAGAAACTGTGATGTTCTCTCAGATACGACATATTAGATTTTTGATAAACAAAAACTTTTTTACTTTTTAGTAAAAACTTCGTTAGTATGAATAAGATTGTTAAAACTTTTTTTTTTGACTATTATTATGCATGCAAAAATTTTCTTGTTGAAAAGTGTCACAAAAAGAGAACTTTAAAAATTGGCCGACTCAAGAAATGATAAGTTTGTATAATCTTAAAGAAAAACAAATGTCTCCTAATCATTCTCGAATATTTCTGCTGCACCGGTATCCATGTAAATTGTAAATTTAAATAATTTTTAGATCACGTATACATAATAATTACACATACATACATATTTTGTTTCTTTTAAAAATACTAAAAAGATTAATATTTTAAACATAATATGGAGTGCAGCTTTTTTTTATTCTTTTAAAAAATTTCGATAGATAACAACGACTTATTTTTGTTATGTAAAGCCACAGTTTTTGTTATGTTTTACACTTCCTGCGAATTTGCTCGTCAATTAAATATCAAATCGATGAAAATAATAATGTACAATGCCCTTTTATTATCGCCATTAAAAAGCAGGTTTGGGTCAGCTTTTTTTACGATCATAAAAACAGACCAACAGGTTCGCGCCTTACGCACACGATAAAAATACCTTATAAAAGCTTTTTTAATGATCTAAGCTATAAAATCATCCTATACAATCGTTCTCCAGGAAATACCTCGCAATCAATCGAACAAAACATCAAATGCATCAACTTTTTTCGCTTACTACCAACCATAACCCGCCTGAAAAAAATCAACCTATAGCAGCTAGAAACGTCATTTGAAAACTACACCAAGCATATACGTACACAGACATCGCAAAAAAGGCAAAGCTGACGTGTTCTAATCGCTTTGTAAGTGAGGTAAACATCTCTCTCGGGAGACCGGAGAAACCGGGCTCGAAAAAGGAAGGCCCTGGCGGCGGCCAGGATTACTTTTTCATCGCTAAAGGCAAAAAGGAGCAGAAGCAGCAGCGGACAAACTTGAACTTGGATCGCTTCGCGCGCTCGGGTACGCCGACTAGATGCGACGGGTTTGAAGGCGAATGAAGCGAGATGGGAAAAACTGAACGGTATGGATGCTCGGGAAAACATCCTGGGATGGTTATCTTTGCTTGAGATCGTTCACTTTTCTCGCGATGCTTCTCACTTTCTATATTTCTTTTTTTTCTGTGATGATTATGAGACTTTGGTTGATGATTTATTTTCTCTACTAGATCGTCTTTTTTCTTGTAGATATAAGCATTACGTTTAAAATAATAAAATTATTCCACCTAAGAATTACCGCAAATTTACGATACACATCCCATGCAGTATATCGTCTCATCCCCTGACCCAGCGTCCCAATCCCCAGCAGCCCAATGCACCCTTCCTCCGCCCCAGTTTCCAGCATTCCAGCCCAGATCCTCTCCTTATCACATCAAAAACCCAAAATAAAATCCGGCTCCTTCATATAAACCCTCTCCCACTATATAGATATATACGCGTGAAAGAACGCTGCTCCGACTGCCTATTAATACACGCACGCGCACCACGAAGATCAGTACGCTCTCCCGCATTTCTCCGGCGGCCGCGCGCCTCAGCGCGATTGGCTGCTCACCTGTTGCTCCGAACGCGCCGATTGGCCGGAGCCCCCTGGCTCCTATACATATATACACTTTATAACGGGAGAGACAAGTGCGCGCGCTACTAAGAGAGGAGATCGAGAATGATCGACGACGACGGGATGCTAAGCGCGAGGCTGTGTATGTGCGCGGACATGCTGGAATGTGTGTATGGATAGCGACCGGGGAGACGTTTTTTTTACGTTGGATTCTAGTTTTTGAGTTTTTTCTTTATTTTCGCACGCGAGCGAGATGCGGACGGGTTGCGTCATTATTGACTTTAATTAGCGGATAGGTGCGGCGGATGCTGGATTTTTAGGTTGGGAGGTGCTTGCGCGCGTTTAAAGGCTCTGGTTTTTGATGAAGTTAAGGATTTTGTTTTTAATGTAGGCGGTACTTTGCAAAAGTTTACCTTTTTGACGTAGGAAAAACAGTAAACGGATTGCACATTTGGAGTTGTTTAGAAGTAAATTATCTTTAAGTCCGTACGGTCACTTGTAGCAAAAAAAGGAATTCGCGTTCGTAGGATTGTACCAATGAATGTTTGGTGTAATACAGTGCTCTTTAAATTTTATGTACATTTAAGACAGATCCTTATTGTAGCAACGTATTTTTACGAAACCCGGGTCTTCAATGATGATCAGATCTATTCGTAAAGCGAGAAACTTAAAATTCAAATGGATTTTCCCGGTTGTCGGTTAAACGTAGATATATGTATCATTTGAGCTACATTTTCGCACATGAATTCACGGGCAAATGCAAATTCTTCGGTTACGAAATCGTCGAACATCGTTTCAAGAGTGCAGTTTTTTAACTTTTGCTCTAGTAGGAAAGTTGTAACAAAATTTATACGCTAATAAGTAATGTAAAAAGTTGATCATAATTTTTAAAAATCAAAAAAATATTATAAATAATATTATTTGATTACATAAAAATATAATTAATAGTTTTAAATCCGTGCAGATTTATTATTTATTCCATTAAAATTACGTGTACGAATTGGTAGTCTGATCTCTCGTATATATACAGATTTTAGTTTTAATAATACCAAACAGTAATGTACCAAATCGTAATGTAAATTTTTAATACTGTATACCTACTTACTTACAGCCTTATTTTCGCAATAGATTCATACAAAATCAAATTCGATACTTTATTAATATTTACATCCAAACAATAAACAGGTTACACGAGAATAAGACTGAAATCCCTAGCCAGCTTCAACCAGAACTTCAGCTCACATCCAATCACGCTCAGCTCAAAGCCTTCGAGAAAAACTAAAAATAATCAGCCATATCTAAAACCTCATCCTCCCATCCCGCATGAATATCCCAGCCAAGACGAATAAGAAGAGAAAAGCTCGCCTTGTAGGCAAAGAATAAACGCCGCGAAAAAATTGCCGGGGGAAGGCAAACAGGATCGAGAATAGCTCGAGTCGAAGTGAAAAATAAAAGGAGCAGCGAGAAGCGCGTCTGACGTGCGCACGGCGGCGCCGAGCCGGCTTACGGTATATTTCGCCTCGGCATTGAGCGCGCGGCCGCGCAAAAAAGCCATTCCATTTTCTCGCTCGCTCGAGAGAGTCTAGAGAGCTCCCCCCTGGAGTCGACACTTGAATGGCTCTAGCTCTGGGCCCGGCCGATCCTTTGATATCTCCCGATTCTCTATAGCTCTTCTTCTGCGCTGCTCCGTCCTTTTGACGAGCTTGCGCCCCCTTAAGGCTTTTCTTGCATGTACCAGATCGTCTCGCGGATTATCGGGGCCCTGGACTGACGCTTCCGGCAAGATCGATCGACTTGGGCTCCGATCGCTTCTTTTCTGGAGCGTGATTGGAAAAGCTTTTTGTGCATGCTCCTAACGGTTTTTAAGCACACTTTTCAAGCTATTTTCAATTACTTTATCTAATGTTTAACCGTACTGCTGATCTTAATTCCAGCCTCTACGCTCGTGTGCACGTGTGTGTTTTATGCATATAATCAGGAGCTGATCAAACCGTCGTGCCGCCTCATAGTCGATGGTAATTGTGCGAAAATCCGATCACGAGCGAACGATTACAGCCTGACCTGGCCAACTTTCTCAAATCTAACGCTAATCCACACAATGCCCCGAGTTTTCGCAGATAGAGCGCGAGCGCGTCCTTTAGATAATACGAAATCGAGCGGCGAAGCTCGATGCGCTGACAGTTAGCTCGGTTAGCGGTGCGCGCATGCCACCGCGCCGCCTACGCTCGAGGCACTGGCACCAATAGCGAACTTCGTGTGCAGCCTCTTGATCCGCGCTGAGTGCTCGCAAAGTCACTTGTCCTCTATTCCGCGTCGCCTGTGCAACTATTCGCTCGTGGTAATAAAGCTTGTTTTTTTATCGTTTGAAATGACGAAGAAAGCCTGAATTTATGACTAATACTGTTAATGACAGCTAATTGTTGAAGGCGATTTTCAGTTGTTAGTCTATTCCTTCTTTAATATTTGAATTTTCTTGCTTCCCCAAATGTACGTATATACAGGTTCATAAACGTCGTAATAAACCCAAATGTATAAGATTTCAGCATCAAGCGCAAAAGCCTTCGCACCGATTCCACGTATGTACCTATATACAGCCAAACGTCGTACGAGTCTCCCTCTCGAGTCATTCCGCGCGTCCACATACGCTTCTCTCCCATGTCCTTTAGCTATATATACTCCTCCTCCGGAGAGCTGCTTCCGGCAACACGCTGCACTTGCTCTCCCGACTCTACCATGTATATACATACTCTCCTCGCTAGCGCAGCTCTCGCAACTCTGGCCCGAGAAGGTATATATACGGACTGTATATGCATCTACATGCATGCACACCTAGAGAGAGAAAGAGGCGAGACACGAGAGAGAGAAAGAGCACTTCCGCGTTCGCTCGAGCGCGGATCGTCGCACGCTGATACAAGCGGCGAGCAAGGATGCGAATATTCTCTCTCTCCCTCGTCCCTTCGCCTATCTCGCATTGCTGACTGTCTCTCTCTCTCTCTCT